>ML787744.1:266565-317531 GCA_009831015.1 Picea engelmannii | reverse complement strand
TCTTGGACTTGAACATTTAAGTGGGGTAAAAGGAGGTTGCCCCCTCGAAGAGGCTTATTATCTGATATTATCTCTTTTTCAAGGCGTTGAGTACTTTTCTAGAGGTTTTTGTATGCTATATTGATGTTTGGTTCTTAACACTATGCATGTAAGCAGATTGAAGGAAGATAATAAAGAAGACGAAGAGTTGATGGACGTATCCCAACGCTGGGGGTGAACCACGTATATCTTGTGTTATGGTTTTTTTGTGTGATTGATGTGATTTACTCTTAATGTTGTCATCTTTATGTATGTTAGATGCTTCTCATATAGTATTTTAGAGCTTAGTGATATGAATGAATGTTAGATCTGATCTATTTCTATGTGCTAAGTGCTTGGATGTGTTAGATCTTGTTGAATACTGCACTGCTCTGTAATTAGGGTTTCTACCTACGATGTGAATAAGGGTTCAATACTAATGAATGTTAACTGCTAAGTGCTCTGTTAAGAACTGTGATCACAGATCAGTGTCCCAACTAGGTTGTAGACACTTGAGTCCCACAACCACCCCTGCCTCTACCTCGAGTGAGACTTCATTTGCTTCGTAGGTGTTTCCAAATGGGTTGGTAGTTAGGGTTTTGTTGGTGTGTTGTTGAAGTGTTGAACCCCAGGTCTACCCCTATGCCAACAAATGGTTCCGTTGCCGATACCTAAAATTGTGATTGCTAGGAAATGAAGAAAAGAAAGCTCTGTGAAGAGATCTATTGCTCTAGTGCATAGTATTCTACTTGACTTGCGAAGATTTGTTCTAAGAAGAGAAGTCTGATCTGAATAAAGGAGGTAAGATATCAAAGCTTTATGCTCTGATAGAGGTAAGATAAGTGGAAATTTTTGTTTCGAAAGAATGGATATAGGTATGTTTGACAGATTTTTTCCTAGCCTAAAAACTAGGGCACAACCAGAAGAAACAAGATATGATATGAATAGATATGATAGAAATAGTGGAAGATATGTTATTCCCATGCATAGAAATAATTGTTGGACTAACGAGTGGATGCAAGATCCTAGAAAGAAATTTTTGCAGGTTCATCACTGTGATCCCAGTGCGCAGTATAGGAAAGGTTAGGGATCATTTAAAAGAAAGAGAGGATTAACTCTTTGTTATAGATGCAAAAGACCAAGACATCTTGCTAAGGAATTCCATGGTAGAGGTCCTATTTTCCTTTGTTGTAAAGCTACTGGACATGAAATTTTGGATTTCCCTAGAATGATTACTAAAGTTGAGAAGATGAACATGAGACAAGAAAACCAAGAGGAAGATTAAGAGACTAAGAATATGCTAAAGAACCAAAAAGTCTCAGAGGGTATATTATTGTAGATGAAAGAACCATTGAGTGATCACAGAGACACCAGTTTATCAGATATCTTAAAAGAAAAAAAGTTCATAGAAATAAGAATAGGAGACTTCAACATAGATTGTGTATTGGATGCAGAAACACGGGTGGACATTATGACATAAAGTACTTGGGAAATCTTAGGAAAGCCTGCTATGGTTCCTTCATTGATAGGAATATGATTGTTTAAAGGAAAGTTGATAACCCTATGTGGAAGACTTTCCCATGTACCTATGAGTGCTCATGGAACATCGACATAAGAAGAATTCGACGTCATCAAGTTTGTTGAGAACAACACCCCCTTTGCACTTTTGCTAGGAAAAACTTGGATTGAGAGAGATCATATCCGCGGGAAAGAAGAAGAGGAAGCTCTAGAACAAAAAAAAGCAAGAATTAAGGGATTTCATGGCTAGGAGAATAGCGTGCTTAATAGAAAAACAGGAGGACAAGTCGAAGCCACTAAGGGCTAGAGACCTAGTTGTCAAAGTTGAAAGAACGCAAGAAGGCTTAAGAAACCTATCCATGCAAGAGAGTAGAGCACCTACTCTAGAAAAAGAAGAAGTATTACCCTTGAACCCTGCAAAAGACCATCAACAACGCAAAGTTACTATGTTAAGTACATATAAGAATAAGAATGGAAAGAGGAACCCAAAAGCACAGATCACAGGGAAGAAAGAAAGAAAGATTAGTAAGAAGAAAGCCAAGTTAGAAAAATTGCAGGAAGTTCCAGAGAGGACTTCGCGGAAAGAAGGTTTGTAGAACTTGAGCCTCACCGGAATATCAAAACAACGTAGATTGTCACTTCACCACGACAAAGAAATATGACTGTTGGAGGTGTCCCAACCATTAGAACGACGCTCCAGAATGGATAGAAACATAGTTATTTCCAGATTCATCGCCATTGGACCGTTGGGACCGCACCATAAAATATGGAATCACATTGATTAAGGAATTCCTGCCCATCGGACGAATCTGTTACAGTGTTAGCTATTTAACCCACCGAATGTCTCACCGAGAACACTTTTGCAAATTGTGATTATACAAGTCCACAAAGAACTGACTACCACTGCGTTGTGCTTATTGAGACCTCACCACGCATCCTACTACATTGAGTGTTTGTTCATTGAACTGAGATATCTGATCTCAAGTGTGTATGTCGGGTGACTTCAATGCAGTAGAGAAATCCATAGAAGAGATCCTCATAGACCTCGTGGATGATAAGGTCATGTCCATAGGAGCACAATACTCATCAACGAAAGGAGTGCAAGTATCCCCATCGACTGGATGTTGATCTGGGCCATCCCGAACTACGATAGAGAAATGGACCAAGCATCGTGATGACTTGGCGAATGCGAATCTCATCCCATCAATATTGCTTGACTATATCCCGCCTTTGGCTGGTGCGGTTAGTCGTGACAGCATCCCGAGGGACTTTGACTACACATTGATCACTGCGTACCTCCCGAAGGGGATATGTGCAGTCAAACCACAGTTAGGATAGATTTTGACGTTGAATATCAACGACTTCAATTTGGGAGATTGCAAAAACTATGGCATGCTCACACCACACAAGTATTTGACTAAGACAATGGGGAAGAAGTTGAAGATAATCCCCCAACCATGGACCATGGACCTCGCGAGGTCCATGATCCTCAACGTGATGAAGATACCACACTTTGACAGACATCAAGAGGTTAACCCATGCGTTAAGCTCTTGTTGTCATGCTTCCATGTCGGTTACCTATGGTTGGATAAGTGCATCATAGTATATTCGATGATGATCCACCAGATCATCAGGTTAAGCATGCAAGGACCAAACCCACAAGATTTTTACCTAGGGAAGGTTGCACATCCCTCCCTAGCACAACAAATCAAAGATACCTATGGCAATGTGGAGAAGGAGAAGTGGGGCTACAAGGTAGCCTCCATCCAGAATGGTGCAATGCGCCTAGCTTGCAAATTGATCATTGGTAAGCTCGTCAAGAAGAATAGGCCAACGCAGGTCACAGGGTTTGTCATCGACCTCGCAGGAAGATGCGTTGAGGGACTGCAAATGAACTGGGCAAGCTACCTCGTCAACTAGTTAGAACAAGACTGTCACAAAGCTCAAGATCAGGGATATGAGTTTCATTTCAGTTGGTTGTTGATTCTCATTGCCTTCATTGCTTGGGAGATGCCAAAAGGAGCGGCCTTCCCTAAAATTGAGCCATCCTAACCATTAGCTACGAAGTTCACTACGCTATGGTATTCGAGCGACATGGTGAAGAAATGGAAGTCAAATGTGGGATTCCACACCTATTATTTGCAATTGATGAGGGCCATTGAATTCTTCCCTCGCATGATGTCGAATACACTTCATTGGTTCAGGCCAATAGAGAAGTTCCGCGTAGACAAGCACTTCATCTATATCACTATGCACGGAGACGAACACAAAGAAGAACTCCAGTCTTATTATAAACTCACAAAGGAAGATATGGACGAAATAACTAAAGAATGGCTTGCATATTTCCTCATACGAGTTGAACAGACAAAACTCTCTAACCTCGACTTCATCGAAAGTCCTGTAGTCACCTGCAAAGAATATGATGCACTCGGCAGCAACAAAAGGAAAAAGAAGGAAGAGGTGCAAGAATTGAACAGTGCATCAAAGGAGACTACACCAAATTCACCTGAAGGAGGAGGAGGTCACGAAGTAGACAAATAAGAGGATGAAGGGGAAGAAGAAAAGCAGGAACAGGGAAAAGTAACACCGCCTAAAGATTCCCTGATAGAGACAGAGAAATCCAAGAAAATAAAGGTTTCTCTAAATAAACCTTCATCGTGAAAGAAGTCAAAAGCCAATAGACCTCCATTACAGACTGTGTTAACAGTGGATGACATTGATCTTATCATTTTCGCTGTATCAGATACCTCATAGGACATTTTGCAGCGAAGTGAATCCAAACAGGAGACAATATTTGATAGGATTGAAGCAGAGCTCAAAGGAGTACAACAGGCTCTGTATTCGAGCCGCATAGTGTTCACTATGCCAACGCCATCAAAAGGAAAAAAGTTGGGAGATGAGCCTTCCCAACTATGCAAAATAGCAGATGCGACAAAGGATCACCTTTTTCCTGTCCAGGAGGAAAACGAACAGGCCATAGAGGCTCTGAAACAAGCAAAGGAGGAAGCCATAGAGCAACGTCAAGTTTCACAACAAGAAAAAGATGATCTCCAGGCGAAGTTTGTAGAGGATAGAGTGCAGATACAGAAGGAAAAAGAACAGCTGCCCACGGAGAAGATGACAGTGAAAGAAGCAGTCACTAGAGCTTTGCTCTGTGATGGGCCTAGCACAGATGGAAGAAAAAACAACTGAAATCTATGTGGGGAAGCTCGTTGAAGACATTCAACAACTTCAAGAAAGAATCGCGGAACTGGAGTTGCAAGTAGTGCCAAGCACTCTGCAGGAAGTGCGAGAACAGAGAGAAGAATCTGTCCGGAGCGCAGTCGAGAGAATCAAGGCATTGGCCTTAGAATTCAAATAAATCAGCAGTCGAAGTGCGCAGACCTATGAGCACCTTACAGAGGACCCAAAACTAAGAACGTTGGAGTCACAGATCCAAGAAGTGAAGCAACAAGAAACAAAAATGCAAGCATAGTTGAATCCACTGTCAGCGGTTGAGAGGATGTAAAGGTCCCAGGAACAATGAACGGTTCAACAACAGGTCCATGCCATTCAGATTAAAGTCATGGAAGTGACCCAGAGGCTCCATCTAGTGCAGGACGAAGCCTGCACACTTTTTGAGGAAATTAAGGGATAAGGTGCGCAACTAGAACAAGTAGTCACTTCGGTGGAACAAGGCTTGGCAAGACCTGTGACCAAGAAAGTTATTCAGGAGTTCGCCGAGCAAGAGGCTCTAGCGAAGCAGTAGGTCGAGGTAGAGCTACCCAAATCAGAGTGACTTGGGATGATTCATAGGTGAGTGTTGGGGGCTTGTTTTCCCTTGACCAAGTTTGGAGAAACTTGGTCATGTTTGACCACTTTTGGGACTTCAACAGGCTGGAGTGCCAGGCAAAGTGGAGATCGTGGGAGCTCACCACCTTTTGTGGACTTTTTGGGTTTAGGGTTTATATAACGAGTATGGGATGTTGGTCCATGGGTCCTACCCATGTTTAGGCCTTTTATAATGTATATATAGAAATCTAGGTGATGTAAGTAAGGGAGGTTATGTGGTAGTGTGATGTTGTGCTAAGTGCAAGTAATGTAAGTAGTTGGATCTATGTGATCGAGTTATCTCTATGTATATTGTGTGTTGAGAACTTGAAGAGTTGAGTGCAAGTGATTGTAGGAAGGCTCTGTTCTATACCAAGCTTAGGGAAGGAGGATCTGGCGAGGTGCATGCAGATCTCTTGTCCTATGCGGAGTTGGTTTTGAGGCTTTGTGCATGTAAGAATATTGAAGGAAGATAATAAAGAAGACGAAGAGTTGGTGGACGTAACCCCATGCTGGGGGTGAACCACGTATATCCTGTGTTATGGTTGCTTTGTGTGATTGATGTGATTTATGCTTAGTGTTGTGATCTTTATGTATGTTAGATGCTTCTGACATATTATTTTAGTGCTTAATGATATGAATGAATGCTAGATCTGATCTATTTCTATGTGCTAAGTGCTTGGAGGTGTTAGATCTTGTTGAATATTGTGCTTCTCTGTAATTAGGGTTTCTGCCTACGATATGAATAAGGGTTCAATACTAATGAATGTTAACTGCTAAGTGATCTGTTAAGCACTTTGATCACAGATTGGTGTCCCATCTAGGTTGTAGACACTTGAGTTCTGCAACCACCCCTACCTCTACCTTGGGTGAGACTTCAACTGCTTCGCAGGTGTTGCTGAAAGGGCCTATAGTTAGGGTTTTGTTGGTGCGTTGTTGAAGCGTTGAACCCTGGGTCTTCCCCTATGCAAACAGTAGGCCACTCTCTTTCATTCATTTATTAATAAGATGGATTTAATATATTGACTTATTTTTATTCACAAAATAAATGCCTTAAAAAATTGATTATCACTTCTAAATATACTCACATTCTCGAATCTCATTGAATCTTGTATCATTGAATCTTGTATCTCTAGGAAGTCAATGTCCTTCAATGGAATATTACAAATTGGGCACAATAATTCCAATAAGGATGTGTTGTTAGTCAAACAATTTTGCAAGGCTTCCCTCCTACGAGACAACTAATAAATATACTCACATTCTAGAAGCTCATTGAAGCTAAACATGTTGAGTTTTTATGTTTTTCATACTATTGTATGCTTCCTTGAATGATTTTCTTCCTGTAAACTAATTGATATTTGAATAAAGAAAAGGGCTCATAGTATTTTTAGTAGACCCACTCACAAACCCATTCATGCTTATAACCATGGTATTTCCTTCTTATTCTATCAACGACTTCTTGTGTTTGACAACTATAAAATATAATTTGTTTATGGGACAATAGCTAGCTATCTATATCTCCTCACCATCTATATGCATGTTTCAAAATGCCCCTTGACCAACAATCTAAAATAGGACATGTGAAGGAAGGATTAAATGGTTTCTTCCCTTACGATGAGAGAGAATAACTTAAAAAGGTTGAACAATCCTCAATCGATCATCTGATTGGAAAAATATGATTGACTTCACCTTATTCCTTCAGGTAGAACTTCCAAACATGGTCCTTTTCATTTTGGAAGGATGAATTATGGTATAACCTTATTCTTATGTTCTTATTAGTTCATGTCGAAGGAAAGTATAGATTATAGCATTTGATTGAGCATTGACTTTGTATTAGTTTGGCGTTGATTATATAGTTTTTCTCCAATCTATAATGTTCTAAATAACAAACTCAAAATTTTGTTTTTTATATAATAAAATAAAACCTATTCTTTATAATCTAATTGGAAGATGGAATTGAAGTCTTATTGCGAGCTTTGCTCTTCCCGGTGTTCGATTTTTCTCTCTAGCTAATTGTTATGTTTTCTCTTCCCGTTTGATTTTTCTCTCTGGCTAACATTTATGTTTTATCTTCCCACCACCATAGGCTGACAAGTCTTGACAGACAATGAACATGGTTGTGACAACCTTCCCACCATCATCTATGGACCGACTCACTGCCTCACATCCTTCTTGGTATCTATTCCCCGCCCCATACCCTGGAGAGATTCACCGCCCCATACCCTAGAGAGATGCATACAAATTCTTTTCTTTGCAAAGTACTTAAAAAACTCTGCAATGTCTCCCTGTAGTGTTTCCAAATTCTATGGAATTATCGTTGTCAGCCCACAGAACAAATCTTGAGAAATCTCCACAAGCCCACCCAAGGCTAGCGAACACTACAATTGTCACTGCAAGTGTATTATAAATTCTTTAAGAAACAAATATAGTGTAATTGGAGGGATCGTTTTTAGCAGGTATGTACCTTGACATTTGTTGTGATTTTAAACAAGGCTTACACCATATATTATGGAGTAAGTGAAAGTCCTAATTTTAAATACAAAATAAAAATGAGTGGGAAATAATTTTTATTTATTCACTTACAAGTGACTGTAATAGATATGTATAATGGCATGATACAAGAGTCCATACCTGAACTTTCTATGATATTGCTCATCACAATTGCTGAGATCAGGACTAGTTTCGGGGTAGCAATTGTTGAGATCAAATGCATTATGACCTTTCCTTTTCATGACGATTTTTTGAGTAAAACCCAAACCAGAGGAAACATACCAGATTGCCTGAAAATAGAAAGGGGAAGCCAATGAAGGAAAATGGATGAGTGTTAACTGAACCCCATTGTCAACCGAGTTGCAGAATCCAACACTTATATCCTAGTTCCCTTCTCAAGTAGTAGTTTCGACTTTCAGATCTACCCCATCAAAGTATCTCTATGCGCCAACCTGCAGTTCAAACCCCAGTTCAACCTCAGAGAAGAAATCTAAACCGTCATACAGGTCCAGCCATTGCTGCTTCAAAGTTGGTCTTCCTTTCCACAAGCAACTCGCTTGGTCATTCTATATGTTCTATTCAATAAGAAATTATGTGCTCAACAATTCTAGGATATTCTAGCTATGCCCCGCTTTATCTAGATCTTGCTTGATAACCTGCTTCTGATAGATCTCGCTTGATACAAAGTTCGAAGGCCAACCAAGTGTGCATGCCTATCTCTCAATATCCAAGTGCCCAACCCTTTTGCCAAGTTCCTAGCCAAGCGTGTTGGTTCCCTAAGCACCCTTCTGCAGCTGAAGTATGTAGAACTGGTTGAACCTCTCTACTTTAGTAAATTTCTATAGTTGAAGTGATGGATTGGGTGATTTTTCTTACGCCTTTGATTTCTCTTCCTCTGATGCTGGAGAATCTGCTGAGGGTGGTTCTTTCTTAAAACATACCAAATTGATTTCTGCAATTTCCTGTAGAATTTTTATATCTTTAAACAACCATGGCTAGGCAAAAATAAATTAAAATCACTATGTAAAGATGGAATCCCTTGGGGTTTTAAAACAAGCACCTGTAGTTTACTTTGTCGAGGAACTGGAGAGAATGGAAGGAAAGTGAATCTCCTCCCTCCCGGTTGTGTGGCCCATTTCAAAAATCATTTGATCTCCTCTTCAAGTATCGATCTTGATTACATATTGAATTACAAGGACTCGAATTCCCCCGTCATTAGTTCCCCGCACTCGTAGTTTTGATTTTAGTGCTGCACTCCTAAACTTGATTTCTTGAGGGGAGCTTGGGGTTTCATATTAAAAATGAAAATCTAAAACCTATTTTTTGTAGAGTTGCAACTAGTTAATAGACTCCTGGAGTGAGTTGACGGTGTTGCGGGTAGGGCCGTGCATTGCAACGTAGTAGCCATGCAACCAATTATGCTCCCATCTGACTAGCTAGATATTAATTTATTCAGTTGCATGTATACATTGTGCTACATGCAGTTGTGACGTGTTTGGCCAGGAGCCATTTCTTTGTTTCTGTTGTTTTATTTTATTGTAAATATTGAATTTTTATTTTATTTTAAATATTGAATTATCTTAATTTTTGTAGATTTAGGTTCCTTAGCATCCTTGGCGAGCAACAAGAAAATTGCTAGTTCTGCTTTTACTGAAGAAGAAGACGACATGGAGGTCGACATTGAAGAGTGAAATTGCTAACATTAGATCAAAAATTTTAACTTTAACTTCCTAGCGGAATACTCCACAATAAATGCAGCCACTTGGAACTACTCAGCCTTAGTTCTTCCTTGAGCCGCCTCGGGAGGAGCGGGGAAGGGTGAACACAACTAGAATTAAGCCAGTTGTTCCTCATTTTCTCAATGAGCTTCTGATTCTCAAATGCTATCGAATGTCTATTATGCATCGAGACTGAATATATAAGGAGGGATATTCGTGATATCACTCTTTCTCATAAGCAATGGTGTCAGGTAATGACAAAAGTAAGCGATGTTGCCAGGCAATGATAAAATAAGGCAGGGGCATTAAGCAGTAAGTCGATGATCTTGAACCAACCCAATACTAAGAACAATAAAAAAATAAGTAGGATTATTTAAATCGATGCGAAAAACGAACCTTTTTTGTTTTTTCTGGTACTTGTCATAAAATCCACCATTCCAAGTTGCCAAACGATGGGGGATATATTTAGACAAGTTCTTCAAGGGTTGATTTGTTCTTTCTTATATTCATAATTTCTTAATGATATGTATTTGAATGTCTCTCTCCTCTCATCATGGGGGCGAACGATAGTGATCAAGATCCACTCCTTTGCCCTTTATATCTTAAGAGGAGAGTGTAGAGCCCTTTTATAATATTAATCCCTTCATCAAATGATGGTGAGGCTCACAAATATTTTATTGAGGGTAGATGAATAAATGAATGTTCAGATGAGCTAACTCTCTGTCCGTTAGAGATTATATGTGTGTCCAAGAATGAAATTTTAATGGCAACAAACGATATAAATATATAGAGATTGTGCATACTTGGTCAAATGACATACTTAATGCACTAGGTTACATAAATAATACAAATTCCATATTGATATATGAATACTTTTTCAAAGTGTTGACTAGACATCATCCAATACAATGCTTGCAGATGAAGTTTGTAATATTAATATATAAGTGGTTGCATGCTTAAACATGGTTTCTAATTGCTCTATCAACTCTTAAACACGTAAATAATCTATTAATACTAAATTATTAATCTATATTAGTCAGGTATAATTGTGGACCAAAGCATCACCCTTTGTGTCTAATACCCTTTATGTTTCATATGACACTAAATTATAAAAATATGTAACCTTTCTATATTTTCAATTTCAAATTTATACGTCAAGGACTAAGTTGTTGAGCAACACTTGTTCTTATGATTTTGATTGAATGATAGTTTTTTGGACTCCTAATGAGATGTTTTTTTGGAACTTTTTCTCGGCTCCTAATGAGAGATTTTTTTGGAACTTTGTCATTGCTCCTTGTCTCTTTAATTTATTTTATGTGGTGTATGAATTTGGTATGAGATCCTCTTTAAGTGTTGTTGTATTTTTTTCCATTTCCACTTGATAGTTTATTATAGGCCATTGATATTTATGTTTGAGTGTGTAATAAAATGTACCATATATTTTTTCGTAGAGGTGGGTATATTTGGATCTGGTCAAGGACAATTTAGAGAGTAAATTTACCAAGGAAAATTTTCATCAAATGTATTGGATGTTTTGGTTTTGTTTATTTGTAGGTCTTTGAACCATTCGATTGTTTGGCTAGTATCAAATTTGCGTGGCTCTCATTAGGAGGCATCTACCATATGTGCATATAAATAAATAAATAGTCACATACAACAATAAGATTAGAGTGTTAGATTACTCACTTGGAAAAATTTTACAAGTCACTCTGATAACATCACATGATGGAGCCTTCAACTATCAATTTAGTTGCTTCTTTGATTATATTATGCATTCTTGACATTTTTTAAATTTCTTGACAAGTTTGGCCAAAAATATTATTTCCTCCAGAAGATGTACGCACTCATTAATGGTTGTAGCAACATCTTCAACTCTCTCTAGGATACTTGCAACTATAGCAAGAATCATCATAACCAAGTTTGTTTTCCCCATATCTTGGAGGACATGGCTCACAACTATCTTGATGGTGTCATTGGGAATAACATCTTTTTGCATATGATACTCACACAAAAAAATAGGATTACAGTGTTGATTACTCATTTGCAACATTTTGATAAGTTAATATGTTAATATGATAACATCACACGATGGAGTCGTCAACTATAAATTTGGTTTATTTTTTAATTGCATTATGCATTCCTTCTTTCAAATGAGAGAATTCTTTAAATTGGTTGGCAAGTTTGGCCAAAAGAATCATTTCCTTTAGAAGATGTAGGTACTCAATTTTGTTAGCAACAACATATTCAAATATCTCTAGGATACTTGCAACTACAACAAGACTTTTCATAACTAATTCTATTGTCCCCATACCTTGGAGGACACGACTCATAACTATCTTATTGGCGTAATTGGAAATAACATCTTTATGCATATGGTACAATAAAGATAAACTACTAAAAATATGTCTTTCACAACATTACCTTTACACAAGTAAAAATAGTATCTTGGCCTTGAGTATTATGACCATGTCATAGATTTGGAATTTAATACCACAAATGACCATGAACATTTCAAAATTTTATTTGAAAAAGAGTGATCTTGCTATGTCCTTATGTTGAATAAAGTTTTTGTTCCTTCGGGGCTCTTACAATGGTTTGGGATCTTAGAAATCTAGGTCCCTTGCACACAACTTTTTGTTTTCCCTCGGATTAGATGTTTGTATCCCTCAACAACAACAACCTTTCCAACAAAATTAAGAACCCTAACTACCTAGCTATAGATTAGACTCAAAACTACTACTTGGATTATAAGTTGCCAACACATGTACGAACAATGAGAATTCACAAACATAACTGGTAAGCATGCAAGATGAATGGAAAGCAATGATCGAATTTAAAGCGTTGGTCTTAATTTCTATTGGAAGGGTATATATTCATGCAACCCTTCCATGATGAAAAGCTTTGAAAAAAATTACATTTTATTTGACAATAATAAATTAAATACACACTTCATAAAAAATGTGTTAAATAAAATATCACATTTCCAATCAAATTTATGCTTAGTAGAGAAATTAGTGAATCCAAAATATCACCTTAACATTTCCAAAGTTTCTTGCAAAATATCACCTTAACATTCTCAAAGCACATATTCAAATATTCAAAGATCATAAGCATAATTGTAAAAGCAATTTTTATGTTCATGTTTTCTATATAATTATGAAGATAATTAAAAATATATATTTGTAGTGTGAATATTCTCTATACAACCCCAAATATGTGAGTGGATTATTGAATTAATCTAAAAAGATATATTTGTGAGAGGGCCCTCTAAGAAAAAAAAAAAAGTCATTTCATCATTCTACTTATGTTTAATCATTATTTAATTGATTGCAACAACATAAACAATGAAATCCAAATTTAGATGATCCACGGGTTTCCAAATCAAGAACATAGAGAGATTTCATTTCATACCTCTAAAAAAGACAAGTAGATGCTCCACAAATATAGAGCTCTTTCACTATTGCATCCAATAGTGAACATATAGTCAATAGTGAACACATGAACCTAAAAGCAACACAAATAACTAAGGATTCAAATGCACATTATTGGATATCAACGTATAACCAACGATGGTAGAAAATTCATAATGAAATACCAACACAATTCAAGTGCAACAAGAATTCAAAGAATACCTTTGAAGAAGAAAAATGCTCTACAAATCAAGTTTAAGAACAAAGGGCCTTACAAACAATTATAGAGAATTTAGAATGGTAGTAATGCTAGGTTCTTGGGAATGCTATGGATGGTTCAAAAGAAGGAAAGAATTCAAATAAATTGTATGGATTAAAAGACTGCCCATTTTTTGAGTTTTGACTTTATAAAGGAAGTCTATGCTAATGTTGTACTAATTTTGTAAGATTATATTATTATTAATATAATGTGGAATTTTCTATGGGGAAAATAAATTCAAATAAATGGTTCAAAAGAAGGGAAATACCAACATAATTCAAATCATCGAAATCAAGCATAACAAGAATTCAAATGATTACCTTGAAGAAACAGGTAGAGTACACATCCATTCACTATTGAACGAAAGAAGGGTAGATACTTGATGATGACAATACCAACACGGTTTTGGTGATGTCATGGATGGTTTGAGAAAATTGATAGGTAATATTAAATGATATTCTAGAAAACAAATAGAAATAGATAGGTAATACTAAATGATATTCTAGAAAACAAATAGGGAATGGAACTTCAAATTTTCTCTAACACATTAAGTTTAACATTTATTCATCTTTGATTCAAATATAATATGATATCTACATCATGCTCAAACATTATAGAACAATGTAGTGTGAAAGGGAGGACATTTGATTCTGGATTCATTCCTTCTTTTCACTATTAGTATTAAAATAATAAGTAGTATCATGCACTTACTATGCATGCAGTTGTTCTCTATATCAATTGCATCGCTAGTTCCAGTCGTACAAAGAGCTCCTGCGACAAGTTGGTTTCCATGAGATTTTTCTATGAGTGTTTCTGAGAGATGACGGGAACGACTTTAAGGTGGATGCAGGGTCGAGGACCGACAAGTTGGTTTCTATGAGAGCACTAAGCTCAATAGAGTAGTCAACCATGGCCAAATTTCTGTGAGAGCACTCTGCTCAATAGAGGAGTCATTGGCCATGGCCAGGTTTATGTCAGAGCACTTAGCTCAATAGAGGAGTAGCTGATCATGGCCAGGCTTCTGTGAGTGTTTCTGAGAGATGACGGGAACACCTTTAGGGTGGATGCGTGGTCGAGGCCCGATAGAGGGGGTGGAAAGAACAATCTTCCAGTACATAAATACTTGGGAAAATGCCAACATGAAGTCTCCGTTGTCTATGGGAATATGACTCCCCAGGCTTACCGCCAAGTCCGTTACTTCACCGGACAATGACAAGAAATTGGGTGCAATTCCATTCTTTGCCACCGAGATTAGGTCAGTAACACTTTTCTCCTGCAATAATGTGTTTAATTTGATGGCTGAAATCTATGTTTGTGTTTTCTTTCAACTTTAAATACGATTTAGGTTAAATTCGCCATAAATATCTGTTTTACACTCTTATATACCACAATGCTCATAATGCTTTACTTTATTTTCACTCACAATCAACATGAGAATGTGTTAACTTTGATGCCTGGAGTCTTTGTGGTAACTTTCTGTCCATTTACAATTTCGATCTCTTATTCATACTAATCTCTACTTCTCCACAAGGGAAACTTTGTATAGCATGTATCTTATCTCTCTTGATTGCGAAAAGGTTTGAAATCATCCTACATGCTTCCTTCCAGTTACTTTTCTTATGGTTGTGGAATAAAAAAGTTAAAAGATAAGGGGTGGCAAAATTGTTGATCATAAGCCATGTGAGCACACCATCTCCCATAAGAATGTTGCCTTTTGTCCGAAGATCGAGAATAAGAATAGGAGGGAAAGGATGTCCCGAAAGTTCTATGAGTGTACGAAAAACACTAGCCACTATCCTCGTTTGAAGTTGCTCATTTGTGGCATCGGAGTGGTATACTGTATGACAAATCCCATCAAACATCAATATACAGTTAAGGTATACCGTATGGAGGTGTTGAATTTGACTTCTCAATCTCAAAAAAATGCAGCTTCCCAAGGTAGAACCACTTTAAAACAAGCTAACCACGAAAATGAACTTGATACCTGGTTGCCACTAACGATAAAGACTAAAGACTTAAGAATGTTGAATAAATCCTTATCCATCAAAAGACGTAACAATATTGAATAAATCCGTGTCCAATCCATTCATGATTACTAAATTTCCTTCATCACCAATTACCTAGTCTTTAATTTATTTATATTTTATGATACAGAAGTACATTCGCATCGGGTCGAAGATGGGTCGACCCGAGGCTAAAAAGAATAATTAAATTACAAATTTGTTGGCCAACAGTGAAGCAAAGAAACTCTGAGGTGAATTTAATCACCAGTGGTGTGCAAAAAACATTTGGGGACTATTTTGAATATAACCCATGATGCAGAAAAATGCCCGGGGTGATTTTGGCAACATAGAGCCAACTAAAAACGTGGGGAAGTTGATTTACTTGAGCATTCATGGACAACTAAAAATGTATTGAAGTCACGACGGAAGAAATTTTTTTTGGGGGGAATTTGGTTGCCGATGAAGTGTCAAAATCGTGTATCTGGTTAGTGGGTGGGCATCCAATGAATGCCTAGACATCGACTTTGATTTCTAGACCATACATGTGTTGATCATCTTAGAGTCATGTGTCGATAGTTAATTGTTATTGTGTGATTTGATTCAGATCACATATACATTTTGTTATATGTTCCTTATATTTTAGCATATATATATTTTCCTTATATTTCTTATATTTTAGCATATATTCTTCATATTTTAGTATATATATATTTGGTTATGGAGATGGATTTTGTTGGGAAACATTAAGCATCATGTATTGAGCCAATCATTAGCTCACTTCTTGGTACATCCTGTAGGTTAGATGATAAATAGTGTGTATCCAGTCAATGATTGGCTCACTGCACAGTGCTTAGTGTTTCCTGATTTTGTTAAGACATCGTCTTCTGCTCCTTTTTGTCCAATTACAGTTTGGGTGTCATATTCATAATAATCTCTACCCCTTTTAAAATAAAATCAAAAGTTCAAAGTGATATGATTTATTTTATTTTATTGGAAGATATTTTATTAAGTAAAGGTTGTGGCGATACACACAATAAGAGTACAAAAGAAGGGCATTCTTACAAAAAATAGGCTCTCATAGGCCTCTATTGGATTGTTGTGCCTAATTATAACCAGAAATTGTGAATGTTCAAAAAATAAACCTACATCAAAATTGTTTACATTATAAGCCTCCATAAAAACCCCTAAACAAAACTAGAAGAAGTACTGCATCCATGATTAAATAGGAGTGGGATGAACCTTCATACCAACATCATCCATTGTTGGCCTTGAAACTAGAGAGTTTAAGTCAGGAAGTTTGAAATTGATCTCGAGAGAGGAAGCCACTTCTAATCAAGCAGACATAGCAGGGGAAAGTTGAATCGGGTGTGGGCGAGCCAGGAGGTCTTCTAGCTGAGTTTGAATTGCTCCACATTCATCATGTAACTGCTAGAGCGACTGATGGTGTTATATGAATATTTTGAGAATGGAAATCACCTTGGAAGAGAGACTACCTAGTCGAATTTGCAATGCCTCTATCAAATTCGAAGGTCTTTGACTTCCTGCACTAGCTGAGAGAACTTTTCCTTGGAGATGGCACACCCTCTTTGTGTCATATGGCTGGGAGAAATAGAGGGTCGACGAATTGACAAAGCTTGAAGATCTGAGATGACATGGTAGCCACTATACACTACAAGCTTTTAATAGAGAACCATGAGAACTGTAGGATGCAAGCCATAAATCCGCAACCACATGTGAAATGAAGGAGCCATAACTATCAATCATGTCAAACCTAGAGCCTAGTTCTTGCGATAATTGTTGCTACGACCGAACCTGATCATTGGCAGAAGGGAAATCCCACAACCGACCATAGAAAAATGAGGGAGAGGAATAAAACAAGGGGCCAAACAAAGGATAATAAAGCACGGTGACGAGGGGCTAGGCGTTCTCATGAGATGAGAGACATGTGGAGACCACGAGATATAACCAATTTATATATAATAATTGAGGGGGGAACATTAGGGGATGGGCATGAAGGATAAAACCCCATTGATCTTATGTTTCCCCATTTTTCCTTTTGTGCCCAAGTTTGCTTCTCTATATGCAAGGGCATTGTTGTGGTGAAAGATGTGCTAGAAATTTTCCTTCACAAAGCTCCGAAAGAGAAATTGAATTCGATGAAAGATGGAACTTAGACGAGCATCCCAGGGGAATGTGCTCAGATGTAAATGTCTAATGGTATTTTTGGAATATCCCAAAATAACAATCCTATGGGTGTTACGATCTTTGGCTAGGGTGAATACTTGAAGGAGGGCATAGGCCTAAGCTTGATTATTGAAGGCTTGCCCAAGATTCCAAGAGAAAGAAGACTCTATAATTCCTCTAGGGCCAAAGAGCACCCCACAAAATAATATGATTCTTAATGAAATTATAATATAAATGTAAATATATCAGTCAATATTTTTTTTTAAATTTGTTTGTAATTGTGGCATTTTATTTATATCATAATCTTTGTCTCTAATTAAAATAAAGTTAAAAGTTAAAATAATTTAACTATTGATATTTTGAAATTATAATATAATTGTAAACATATCAAGGTTCATGACCATTAATCAAGTGTCTAATATTTATATTAAAGAAATATACTTTTATATCATCAACTAAATCATATCATTAACTTTTGAAATCTTTGAAACAATTCTCTTATTTAAAAGACGAGTCAATATTTTTTTAAAATTTATTTATAATTGTGGCATCTTATTTATATCATAATATTTGTCTCTAATTAAAATAAAGTTAAAAATTAAAATAATTTAACTATTGATATTTTGAAATTATAATATAATTGTAAACATATTAATCAAGGTTCATGACCATTAATCAAGTGTCTAATATTTATATTAAAGAAATATGCTTTTATATCATCAACTTAATCATATCATTAACTTTTGAAATCTTTGAAACATTTCTCTTACTTAAAATAAGTCTCAATTATGCAAGCCTTTACATTTTGAATCTTCATGAGATGAGCCAAATTTATGATTAGGATGTATTCTATGCTTACCAAAGCACATATGGACTTGGCCATATGACAATAATAAAACTCTGAAATATCTTTTTAGCTTTTATGTAGGCTTATAATTCTTTCACATAGGATGAGACCTTTTGAAAAAATATGTTAAATATAACAAAAAAAATTTGGGCTATACCACTTGCCCTACATTATGAGTTAACAAGGACTTATTTCCCGAGACCCTCTCAAGCCAAAATCCCTAATCTATTCATATATATTGGATTGGGGCTGGAATTAAACTTAATTGTTACTCTTGGTTGCCTGAAGGACTCCTAGATAATATGCAAGGAGCACCTTTCACTAGGACAATTGTTTTTATTTAATTATTTGCAATTTTGAGTTAGTGAAGTTCAAGCCACTCCACGCTTATTAGTCATTCATGTGGAAGCTCACACTGACTACTTTTTTATGTTATTGACGATCCATAACTTACAATTTTGAGATCATTATTATAAAATAAAATCAAAAGTTAGAGGAATTTGATCATTCATCTTTTGAAGCCATAATAAAAATGTAAACATATCAACCAAAGTCAGTATTGCTTGATAATTTGCGAAGTATCCAATATTTACATTAAAGAGATATACTTTTTCCATCTATCCAAACATATTGTTAAACTTTGAAACATTTAAAACACATATATGGCCCCAATTTTCAATGATCTTCAAAGGTTGCAAGCTCTTTACAGTGTAAATTGTCATGAGATAAGCCTAATTTGTGATTAGGGTGTGTTCCATGCTTACCGAAGTAGGCATCAACTTGGCGATATGACAATTTAAAATTAGGCATCAACTTGGCGATATGACAATATAAAAGATTTGAAGGTCTAAGGCCTTTTCAAAACAATATCTTAAATCATACAACAAACCTTGCACTTTACCGCTTGCCCCACATTATGAATTAGCAAGTATGCATTTGTTTTTGAGCTCTAACATAGGACTATGTTTTAAATACTTTTATATTATTAATTGAAATGATGACATTTGAGAATTTTTATCCCTTATTTTCTCATAGGAGTGGGGAAGTTATTTTCCCCCGCCCCTTTAAATCCACTGCTTGAATCTATTCATATCTATTGGATTTGGGTTAGTGTTAGTATAACTATCAGTCGTGGTTGCTTGGAGGACTCCTATGCAAGATGTAAGAACACAATCTATTGGGAATTGATTTTGGGCTAGTGTAGAAAAGATTTCACTAGTTTATTACTGGACCAAGCTCAACATACGACTCAAGCAATCCAACATACTTATCTTCCAAACAAAACTTGAAGTCATAAGCAAAGACATTTAGAAATGAACAAACATTTAAAGAACACATGACTTTGAATTAGTAATAAGAAATTATACAATTGCATAAAAGAATGTCATGTGGTGGTTTGGCTTGGGGATCCAATCAAACTAAGCACTATAAACAAAATTATGAATCATTAGAGTCCACCTATAGAATGCTCATGTTGCCTTAAAATATATGCAGAGTAGGTGAGAATCAATATTGAAAGCTAAGACTAGAATGCTCATGTTTCCTTAACATGTATGCAGAGTAAATGAGAATAAATATTGAAAGCTAAGACTAGAATGCTCATGTTGCCTTAAAATATATGCAGAGTAGGTGAGAATCGATATTGAAATATAAGATAGTGTGCACATTTTAATATTTATTCATAGATAATCAATCTTAGGAATTAAATGTTTTCCTAATCTTTTGAAAGGAAGTGACACGACACATGACACTATGGGGTTATTGTTAATTAATTAATTTTGTTTTTAGTAAAAGTGCCACATACATATTTAAAACATACATGATGGTTCTTAGGTGCACATAGGAAGAAAGTAGATTTGCTAGTCTATCCTCTTGTCTCCCATTAATTATCGTGATCGTTATTCCAAGGGTGACATGCCATCAATTTAATTTATTCAATGAGGCTAAATTTTATTCATAGTATGCTTGAAGTTGTTCAGGTCTAGGGGGCACTGTTGTGTAGATTCCATGTGTCATAATATTAATGTAAATTTGAGCTATACCATTCACCGATGTAATTGGGTAGGGATACCATAAAACATATTGTGCTTCTCACTGGGATTTCGTACAAGGTTGTTTAATCTTGCAACAAACTTCCCTCCCATCGTTGGAGTCTGATGATACAAGAAATTAGGGTTCCCATCAATCCAAAACTCTGATTGAATTTTTATTATTTGGGTCGATTTGGAAATGGGAAAAACTCATATGGGCATCATTCCACCATACATGAGACTTGGATGATCATGGTGTAATTTTTCTGATGTTTGAAATTTTTGTTGGATTCTTATCAGATTTATAACCAAGAAAATGGTTCTTTTGCTACAAGATTTGCCTACTTTAGATTTGTACCACTCCACTTAAACCACACACTACTCAAGGGTACTATGAACAACATATATCCTTGCACCAATTCAATCCATTTGATTTTGTATACATTTATAACTTGTAATGCCCTAGTTTTGATCCATGGATTAGCAATGTACCTATTGTATATGATGAAAGGCAAGGGTACTATGAACAACATCTATCCTTCTCCCAATTCAATCCATTTTATTTTGTATACATTTAGAACCTGTAATACCCCAGTTTTGATCCTTGGATTGGCAATGTACTTATTGTATACGATGAAAGGCAAGGGTACTATGAAAAACATCTATCCTTGTCCCAATTCAATTCAATCCATTTGCTTTTGTATACATTTAGAACCTGTAATATCCCAGTTTTGATCCTTGGATTAGCAATGTACGCATTGTATATGATGAAAGGCCAAGGGTCAAACAATGATGTAAATAGGTAAATTGTACATTGATTAACAAAAGATACATCATTGATTGTAGGTGGAGAAGGATAAGAACATGGGGGGATATGAATCCATGATAGAATAATGAAAGGGGGCTCAGGGGCTCAAAAGGGGGGATACAGTTAATAATAGTATTTTATTATTTATCTCAAATCCTCCATGATATTATATTTTATCCTTTATTACTTTACTACCTTGGGATTAATTTCCAAGTATCAAGTTGTAAACATGCAAATATAATCTTAGCCTTTTGATTGTTGGGGGATGTTTTTACCATTCGTTCTTCCTACAGGTTGCTTGAGAGCCTAGGTTCAAAACTATGATCTATGATAGAATGATTGTGGATATTATGAATTCCATGTGGAAATTGTGCCCATGTGCATAAGGAATTGTTGCCATTGAGAAAGCTCCATTACTTTGAGAATTCCTAGAGTCCCTAACAAAGAGATTTCTTAACAAAGAGATTTTTTAGTCGACATGTGTTGGAGTCTTGGAAAAAAGTGGGATAGCTCGAGGGATTGCGTGGCAGATAAGGGGATCCAATTCCTTGGGTTGTGAAGGTTGATGGGAAAGAGAACTTTGGATTAGAATTGTTGTAGGAGTTAGCATAATGTAATTAGTGGGGAATTTGGGTTGTGTGATAGGAATAGAGCCAACCATAGGACAATTCGTCCTTGTGGACTAATAGCCTCAACTCTTGGTAGCCTTATTGCATAAAGATTAGATGTAACATGGAGCCTATGGTTGGGTGGAACGCCCTTTTCTTGTAAGTATTTGGTGTTTAATTCCAAAAGGTAAATTCTTATGGTGTATTTTTTGTTTATGTGAATTTTAATGATGTTACCTTATTCTTTGATGTTTTTATGTCTACATGAGAATTATATGCATCTGTAACACTGAATGTTTAATTTATATTTGCATAAGCCTATTTGGCATGCACATTATGTTATCACTCTGTAAATTCCCAGAGGTTGTTATGAGGTAAGAATAAACTTATCAGAGGTAACCTTAACCAACCGCTTCGAAACTGGAAGCTAGCCCTACCAGTTTCGGAGAGGGATCTCCCTGTGAGTTCTAGATTTGATTGAGTTTTCAAAGATTTTAGGCTAGTTAGAAAGAATATAACCGAGTTTCTTGTATTGTTTTTGAATGAAATGGTTGAATATCAATTACGCTTCCATTGGGCTATGGGGTCTGTGTTTAAAATATAGAATTTAAAGACAACTTTACAAGATTCGTTTCACAGGGCGAGATAGTGCTAATGTTGGATTCTTTATAAATAAAAATGGTGTATTTTTGAAAAGATGAGATATCAGTTAAAACAAAAAAGCATTTAAGAATTTCTTTGTTATAACATCAGAGGAAAAACATTTAAATCTGTAAAAGATTAAGAACATAGTACACAATAGTAAATTCTGCAACTTTAACTTCTTTTAAAGATTAGATTTTAGAAAGACAATATGATAACTGAGAAAGAAAAAACTTGTACACGGACAAAGGGAACTTCACCAACAATGGACACGCAGGAATCCTGTGAAACTTCTCTTTGTATTACTGGAATAACTTCTTGATAAAAATTACAGCAACTAGAGCTTGCTCGGGCATAAAGATCAACAACCTCTCCTACTTCTAAGTGAGAAATATTTATAATAAAAGTTACAATGACCCTGTCATTAATGATCAGGATGTGAAAGAGTCTGAGTCTAACTAACTAATCTATCAAGATGCAGAAATGTAGTAACTGATGATGATGTGTTGAATCTCTCATGTTGATTTCAGGGAAGACCATTGTTGAGTCATTCGGATGACCTCAATTGTGCTGGACACTGAGGTGGATGCTGAGATGGATGCTAAGATGGATGATGAGATGGATGAGGTGTTGCCTTTACTCAATCAAATCGCACAGATCATCCCATCTTTGTGTGATTGGGATGGTAATTTTCAATAACCGGTGGTAAACTTCGTCCATCTCGGTGTATTTATCAAAATTCGGCTTGATGATGAAGACATACTTGATCTCGTGCTAAATGTTGAGGTCATGCTGCAGAGTCTCCAAGAATTCTTTGCCCGTAATGCTGCCCTATATCCCTAAAAACTTGGAACTATATTTGGCCACGGTGGTGATCCTTTGCTTGTAATCGGACAGAGTCAATAGTTTATCATTTAGGACACGTAGACCAGGAAGACCCTTTTTTTGTAAGGCTTCAATCTTGCTAAAAAATCTTTGAACTCCAATGTCCATGTTCTAAGCCTTTTCCTCCAATTGTAACATCAATCCCCTTTTAGTCAGTACTCTTTTTACCTCGAGGATAGTCTTTGTTCTGTCTTCGACTTTCAATTCTTCTAGCTCTTCTTTGGTTTTGGAGTTTAGAAACTTTATGATCTCGTTGGCCGCTGAGGGCATCTCACCCAGCTCCGTTCTTATCATGTCAATGGATTGCCTAATCTTTAACACCAGATCATGTTGCTCGAACATGATTTGCACCATGGGCCAAATTTCATTTATGGATTTTGCAATATCTGTCCATATGTTTTCCTTAGCCTCTGCTAATGTCTTGCCTGCCACTGTTTGTTTCTGGAGCTGTTGTATTTCCTGCTTAAGATTCTTTGCTGCCTGTCTCTCCACATTATATCTTGTTTGGAAAGAGGATTTGAGTTCCCGGAGATTTTCAACCTCCCTTTTCAACCTACTAATCTCTGTCTCTTGCAAATTCATTTCCTCCATGGAATTTGCTAGCTCCACAGTATTTTCCATTGCTGTTAATGGGGATGCTGATGGAATTTTTGTTGTAGTGGTTGTTGGAAATATTGTTGTACTTACTTATGCAATGGGAACTGCACTCAATGGAATGAATTCCATTGGTGTCATTTGTTCCTTTTCTTTCAATAATTTTTCCAACTCTATCACCATTTCTCTGAGTTGAGCGTTCCGCTGCATGATAAGCTTCAACAATTCTTCTTTCTCGTTTTTGGCTTCAACTACCTTTTTAGCTTGTGAATCCTCTGTTGGTGGAAATTTCAATTGTTTTCTCAAAGATGCAATGTTAGCATTCTTTTTCTTCAACATTTCCTCTGTTTCTTTAACATTTGAGGGATCATACCCAATCTTGAGCACCAACTCCTCTAAGGATTTTATTCTATTATCCTTTGCAAAAGAGGATATCTTTTCCAACTTCAATTAGGTCTGGACATTGCTTAAAGATACCTGTAACTTAGTTGTGGTAGAGGAATCATGTGCTAATGTGGAGAAGACCATTTCTCCAGTCTGTCTATGCAAATCCATCTGGTCAGCTGGATAGACCTGTTTAGCGTCAAAAACAATAGTTGACCTCTTGTAGTCAATGATCTCTTTGGGGTGAGGCACCTATGCTTGCAGGAATGCCAGATGCATTCTTCCTTTCTCTGTATCAAAGGCTGACAATAGTCTGTGTTGTGTTGTGGAGGTTTTCTTCCAGAACTGGGAGTAGGTGTTATTAGTTAGCATCTGGTTCTTCTTTTTAATCATATTAGACTTCTAAAAGATGCTTGCAGGTGCAGATCCTTGCGGAGTTTGGGTGGTCAAATCTATTTCTTTATACTTCTTCGAAGAAGAAGTTGACACCATTTGTTGTCTTCTCTCAATCATTGTGGCAGAGTAGTGCTCTTCCTCACCAGACATGTGAGTAGCATGAGTGGTTTTGGGTTTCTTTCTATATACCCAGAATTCTTCTGTTGACTCCTCAATGATTGAAGGTGAATCATCCTTTCTTGGCCTTTTTTCCTTGGGTATATGAGGAGTAGCAGTCGATGAGATAGATACTGAAAGAGATTCTTGTGGCTCTCTATCTACCAGGGTATTTACTTCCCATTTTGTCTGGTTCACATATTTTTCAATTTCTGGCTTGAGGGTGTGGGCATAGGGTGAAATTTTGTTCTTGGACCTCATCTCTACAATGATCCCATTGGGGTCATATCTCCACATAAAACTAGTGTTGAATTTCATCTCCTTCAATAATTTGTCTACCTCTTCCCTAGCAGCTCGACTGTTGCAGATAAATGGGCCTATTTGTCCTTTGATCCTCATCTGTTGTTTTTTCTTCAGAGACACAAAATGGATGTCATCTGAGTTTATCATCTGACGAATATATTCTAGTGAAAATATTCGAATAGGAACATACTTAGGCAACTTGTATGGAGCTATTTCACACCCATACACTCTGATTTATGTGTGATTCTGGTATAGAAACCAATCTCCAGTCCTTGCCATATCTGAAAGGTGAAGAAATCTTTGAATTTCTTCATTTATTCTCAGCTAAGGTGTTCCACTAAGCATTCCCACAACTAGATGATAAAACAATTCAATGAATTGTTTAAAAGTGAACTCAGTGGAGTTTCTCCTTAGCAGCGACGTCCATAATGTGATTGCTTGAGGTTTTCCTTCCTTTTCCATCTTCTGCATTGAGAAAGAGAACCTATCCACCTGAAAAAAGATGAACATGTAAGCCAGGATGGATGAGTACCGGAACATGCCCTCTGTGGCGAATTGTGAAAATTGCTCGTGAATTTTCTCCGCCAAGAAAGTTGTGTAGTCGAACTGAGTGGTGGATTTTTCCTTGGTAGAGAAAATGGACAAAAAACCCAATATAGGCTCATCCACCCATGCGTATGAAAAATAACCAAGCAGACAATAGAGTGATGAAATAACTTGGTTGCCCTTTTTTGAGAACAGGGAGGAAGGATAGGGGGGATTTGATTTGGGGAACTGAGCATCCTGTGGGAAGAAAAATTCAAATATTTGGGCTCTTTGAGGAAAAGATAATTTCTGGTATAACTCTGTTATGATTTCGAGATTGAAAGGGGAGGTAGATTCATTTATATGTATCTACATCATCTGATCAATGGCGTATGGCATGATGAAGAACAAATTTTCTCATGATGACGAGACTATGGCTCTCTGGTCGGGAAGGTAATGAGCCTGGAATTTGAGGGAAAATTCAGGGAAATGATGGACCTGGGGGAAAATATATAAAGGAAGATTGGATTCCTAGAGCTCGATTTCGTCGCTCTGATCTAATAAAGTGTCTTTGAGCCACGACTGCAACTCCGTGAAGTCAACTTCGCGCCTGGTGTCTGATATCAAATGATCTTTGTCAGCCAATGGGATCTTGTCAAGGTTGACAGGAGGTGGGAGGAAATGATTTTCCCTGGCTACTGCTTTCTTGGATTTTGGTGCCATTGTTGTGAAGAGTAATTGCAATTTCAAACAAAATGTTAGTGGTGACGGTTGTGGTTGGATGAGGCGTTGCAGAGGTGGAGGAAAATGAATCTCTTGATACACAGGGAATGTGAATGGAATGGGAGATGAACGAAATGGGGTTGAATTTGAGTGGATGGGTATTCGTTTGGGTGAACAAGGATAGGTCAGATGGAAAACGGGTATGTGGCCAGTCATAAATGGACAACGGGTCGTTTAGAGAGTGAGAGTGTAGGATGAAGGACATCTGAAGTGTACCTTTGGTCGACGTGTGCACTGGTGATTGGAAGGCAAACATGAAAGATATGACTTGTAACAGTTAGATGGATGGGACAAGCTGACAAGGTCATGATGTGGAACTTGCAAACGGTGGTGGTGAATTGTAACACTGATAGGTGATAAATGTTTGGAGAGGGGGAGTTTGGACGCAATGAGATGATGTCGCATTGCAATGGTGCCCGCCTGGATTTGTTTCATTCTGGACCCCCCCCCCTTTTAGTTAAAGGCAGAACAATCTGGGGGGTCTGGGATTCCTTGCTGACCGCTGATCTAGGTGAATCCAGATCAGCCGTTGATCTAGGCACGTTGTTTAACATCATATCGAACCCCCCTGTTAAAAGCAGAATGGGAGGGGGCTCCGAAATCTTTTCAGAGTCGTAGATCCGGGCACTCACCGCTCAATTGTAGATCTAGGTTCGATCTTTAATTTTCCAGGGCATGTTTCAACATATGGTACGAGACTTAGGTTTAATGACTTTTTATGGGTTATGTGCACTGCTTCTTCTGCTCTTAATCACCATGGGGTTAGAAAAACACTTCATCATCCAAAGTCTTGAATTTTTCATCAATCATCATACATATTTATTGAAAATAAGTTTTTTAACCTATGTCCTAACCTACATCATTTGCGTCTTTAGCCCATCTTAGACTGTTGGACTAAGAAAATACTTTACCTAGGGGCTATTTGACCAAGATTAGGTTGTTTGGTCAAATTTATTCACTAACTAACCTATCATCTTGACTAAGATTAGACAGTTTAGTCAAGCTTATTCACTAAGCCTATCAACATCAATTTAAAAGGACTTGGCCATGCTTAGACTATATGGATCAAGCCATTGTTATTGCATGGGGCTTTTTTTAATTTCTTTTATGCCCTCTTTTATTCTTTTCTCATTTTCTTTCTTTTTCTTTTTTCTTTCTTTTTCAGGATATAGTAATCTCTGCAAATAAAAAACACTAAAGGGAACAAAAATACAATCAACAGTTGATCCTATAAATTATAGGGTTATAACAATGGCTCCACCTGGGGATGGTGTCCTCCTTGTGACATGCCAATAATCATGTTTCTTGTTGTCTTTAAAAACTTCCTCTAGAGTTTCTTTTACTCTCTGACTTGCTTTATTCCGGAAAAGTTGATGACATCTTCAGTGTCTTAGGGCCTTCTCTGTGGGCTTCAAAAATCTAAAAAAAAACACCTACACCTAAAAGACTTATAAAATAAATGATATATACACTGGAATGGAATGGTGATCTCTCTACTGAGGTGGCAAGTAATGCTTCAACATCCTGCCATTTATGGGTCCCCCTAGCAGGTCTGATCCGTCATGATTAGCAAGTAGAAAAGGATTGTTTCCTCTGAAGGCCTGAATGGTGTAAGGACCCTTCCACAAGATATTGAACTTTCCATGTTTACCTTTATCTTCATTTATGGAGTCCCATCTCAAAACTAGATCACCCAATTCAAAGTTATCCTCTTTGGTTCTCTTGTCATAAATCTTTTTAATATTTTCCTGGATCACTTGAGTTCTATTGTAAACTTCTTCTTTTGATTTCATTAGGTGTATCATTTGATTTATTCTTCACTGGACATCGTTTGGTTCTTCTTGTGTTTCCTGCAACAGTTTCATGATCATAACTCCTAATGAAAGGGGAAAAACTACCTCAATGCCATACACCAATTGGTATGGAGACATACCAATCGATATTTTGGTGCTAATCCTGTCATCCAGAGTGAAAAAACCAACTTATTATGCCACGATTTCTTGTTTTCCTGCAGTGTGTTTCTGAGGATGTTCACTAGACTTTTGTTAGAAGACTCATCTAGCCCATTTCCCTGTGGATAATAAGTCGTCGAGTGTTCCAAAGTAATATGATATTGATTACAAAAATCTATGAGCCTTTTGGATCTGAAAGCCACTGCATTATCAGTTATAATTTTTCTAGGGCATCCAAAACGAGACAAAATGTTAGTTTCTAAAAACTTGATGATGACAGGGTTAGTAGCTTGCCTGCATGGTACAACCTCGATCCACTTGGTGAAGTAGTCTATGGCCGTGAGGATCCATTTATGTTGGACCAAAGAGGGAGGATTTATTTCACCAATGAAGTCTATCCCCCACTGTTGGAAAGGAGATTCAACAGAGATGGGTTTCATTGGGAGTGGTATAAGCTTCCTTTTCCCTTCAAAAATCTGACACTAGTGGCAAGAAGTAACCTTCTGGTGAACGTCAGCAAACCGAGTAGGCCAGTAAAAGTCAGCTCTCAGAATCTTGTTAGTTTTGGTCTTCCAGCTCAGGTTCCCACCACAGTCTCCTGCATGGAAATCTTGAATAACTTTGTTAGCTTCATCTTTTAACAAGAAATTAAGAAAGATACCACCAGGATCTTTCCAATCGAGATTTCCTTCCAGAATACAAAATTTCAATGCTTTCAATTTAATAAATCTAGTTTTGGTCTTAGTCAAACCAGGAGGAGCCTGTAAATTGTGGAGTACAAAAATGAGGTCTACGTACCAAGGGGAATTTAAGAATACCTCTTTTATGTTTGGAGCCGGTCTGTCTACTGCAACCAAAAATTTAATATCTAAAGCATAGAAATTAGATTCAACCATCAATTTGGCCAAACTCTGTCCTTTGATCAGTTTAGTAGGTTTTATCTCCATGTCATATTCCAGAATGACCGCAATCCATTTTCCTCTTCTGCCATCTGGATTATCCTAGGTCAGAATATCTTTAACCACTGTGTTTGGGACGTATGCAACTATGTGAGAATGGAGAATATAGACCCTAAAATATTTTATAGCCTTTACCAGGGCAAAGGCTTGTTTCTCCATAATATTATAATTCAACGCTGCATATCTTAAAGATTTTCTAAAAAAGGCTATGGGTTGCTCGTACCCTTCACTATTTTTCTGCAACAATAATGCTGCTATAGTGTGCCTAGATGCGAAAGAGAAAAGGAAAAAGTCTTTGGTATAGTCTGGGCTAATCGGAACTAGATCTTGGGTGAGAGCATGTTTCACTTGCTCAAATGACTATTTGGACTTGGCATTCCATTTGATTTTTGTGTCTTTTTTCAACATATTGGTAATATTCCTGAGAATCTCGGCCAAGTTTGGTATGAATCTTCTAAGGAAATTTATTTTGCTAATGAAAGATTACAGTTCTTTGATGTTCCTAGGGTGTTCCACCTTCTAGATAACTTCTATCCTACTGGGATCTATTTTAATTCCATCTTTTGAGATTATGTGTCCCAATAGTTTACCTTCCTCTAACTCGAAAAGGCTTTTCTTAGGATTTAATGAAATCCCAAATTTCCTTCACTTCTCAAACACATGTCTGAGGTGGAGCAAATTTTCTTCATCGGATTTGGAGTAAATAGTTACATCATCCAGATAAATGACTATAAATTTCCCAGTCTCATCTACAAAGGCAATATCCATTGCTCTTTGGAAAGTAGATCCAACATTCATTAGACCGAAAGGCATCTTCACATACATGAAGGTACACCAGGGTGTGGTAAAAGTTGTCTTCTCTTGATCTTTCGGGTGGACCAGGACTTGGTTGTAACCAAAGAAACTGTCCAGTAAGGAGATCCTACTAGAACTGACCACCCTTTGTAAAATATAGTCCATTTTGGGTAAAGGGTAATTATCTTTGAGGGAAACTTTGTTCAAATTTTTGAAATCTATACAGAGCTTGATCTCACCATTTTTCTTCTTGGTTGGAATTATATTAGAAACCCATTCGGAAAACCTCAAGGGAACTATAATCTTGGCATCATACATCTTCATTATTTCTTTCTCTATCAGGGGAAGCAACTTGGGATTACTTCTCCTAGGTTTCTATCTGAAAGGTTTATGTTCTTCTTTTATGGGAATCCGGTGCTGTATGATGCTTGTGTCATAGGATTTAAATCCTCATAGCCCCAGGCGAAAACATCTATATATTCCTTAAAAATTTCAATGTATTTGTGTTTTTTCTCTAGTGGAAATGATTTAGACAGTTTTATCATTTTGGGGTTTTCTTCTGTTCCTATATTACAGTCTTCAACCTCTTTACCACTAGCTTCAATTTTTCAGTTTTTTGGCTACATCGTTAAAATCAAACAAGTCTTCCAATGGAACTAAACCTCTAGGTAACACATTATTTTTCAACTGCAGGATATCATAATCTACATCATTTTCATTGATTTCTTCAACATCTATTGTATTTACACTACCATTCTAAAAAAAAAATATTTACAACTTCTTCATCTTGTTCTAAATCTATGTTCGTACATTCGAAATCATTTTTACATTGCAAGAAATCTTCAATTTGATCGTCATTTCCAAATACCTGCCAATATCTGATGTTATCAGGAACGGTGGGTCTGCACTTCACCTCCACTGTGTACTTGCGAGTGGGAAGAAAAGGGATTTTATAGGTAGCTGCTGACGTGGCCACTCCGTCTGCGAGTATATTTTGTCCTCTAGGCATCACCTGCAAATCAACCTCAGTAAAGCATTGGAGAGCATCCAAAACAACGTTTCTATAAGCTCTAAGCCTGGGATGTTTTGCTGCATACTCACCTTTGATTTGCTTGATAATTAATTCAGAATCACCCCTTACCATTATTTGCTTAGCACTAAATTTCTTCAATAATTTCAGGCCAAGCATTAAAGCCTCGTACTCGGCTATGTTGTTAGTACATTGAAATTTCAGTTTATAGGAATGATTCTCAGAGTACTTTGATCCGTGGTTGTGCATCAACACTCTGGCTCCAGCTCATTCTTTACTCACAGTGCCATCAAATTCCATGCTCCAGAAGTCTGATGGAAGTTCCTCATTTTCTTCAACCATGGGGTTTATTCCTTCGACAATAGCTTTATCATTCTTTGGGTCATGAGCATCATCTTCTAGTTGTGTGGTTTGTTCTTCAAATTCACCATCATTGTATAGGATAAAAGAATCCAGATCAAAGTGTGCAGAATATAGTGGGTAATTGTGTGGCTTTCCCTGGCTACTAACCATATACTTCATCAGTGTTTCTCTATAAAGTCTTCTCTATTGACCGAAAACTGGAATGATGGCGTAGGACATATATAGCTGCAGGGTTCCTCTCAATTTATATCCCCATGACCTTGATAACAACATACCATACTTGGGGGGAATGTCTACTACAACAATGTCCATCACCAAAAAAAATTCTAGGATTTGAGCCAACGTGATGCACAGATCTTTAATAAGGCCTATACATTTAACTTTGTTGGAGTCGAAAGAATGAAAATCTTTGTAGGGTCTGGTGACCTTGAGTCCCAAATTTTCCATCACGACATTGGGAATTAGGTTGTGAGAAGCACCCGAATCCATCATAGCATTGTGTAATATCAGATCGTGGATATTTAAGCTGATGTAAAAAGGAGCCATGGTGCCATTATCAGTTTGACCATCAACTTCAAGGTCAAACATGAGCTCAGGTCGATCATCGGCAAGGTTTACTGTGTTAGAGTGGTGTACATATCCAACATCCAAGGCTTTGGTACCTATATCAAGTTTGATGCTTAAATATTTCATCACCTGAGACCTATAAGCATTCTTATTCATCAGCTTGAATAAGGGAATAAGAATCTTCAATTTTTCTAGTTCCCCTTCGAGGCTGAAAGGAACGATGGTTTTGTTTAAACTATGCACTTCTGATTTATCGATAGAAAATCTATGGAAATGTGCACCTATTTTAATGGTTGATGAAACGTATGCTCGACTTGTTCTCTTAAGGATTTCTGGAGTTTTTTGCGCAAGAGATTCAGCGTCATTCCGCTCAGGGTTTTTTTAGGAAGGTTTTTTGAGGTTTTCTTGGTTTCAACAACCTTCTTTGGAGAGTTATCATTAGCCTTCTTGCTTCTCAGGTTATACTGCATGTGAACCTCCATTATAGCATTCTCAAGGCTTGATGTTCTGTTTTCTCAGCTTCCTCATTTACCTCTGTTTGTGACAGGAGAAAGATTTTTTGTTCTTCCTGGGTGAGAAAAATAGATTCATGATCATCCATTAGATTTATATGAGTATCATCAAACTCCTCAATTACTTCCTCCCCATCATCAACATAGTTTTCCTGGAGAAGTGGTCTAATCTGTTGATCAGGTCCTCGTTGTTCCTGTTGATCCCTAGGATCTCTTTGTCTAATCTGGGGTGGATTTCTCCTAAAGTTCGGGTTTCTGATTTGAGGGGCAACTTGGTTCTCCCTAGGTGGGTTCATGTCAGTTATGGTGAGTCTCTCCATCATTTTATCCATAACTCTGGCTAGAGAATCTAATTTGGCATCAGATGAGGAAGTAGAAGGTTCTTCCTTGATGGTGACCCTCTTTTTTGTTCTCTGCCTGGCCCTTCTAGCCAAAAGATTTACTTCTACACTGACGACACTTTTTTGCATGTCTTCCAGAGTTGTTGTGTTTCTTTCCCTTAATTGATATGACATGTCAGCGTCAAAACCATCAAGGAACTTTATTAATGCCAAACCTTGTGGTGGTTTAATTTCAGTCGGGATAGCATTGTATAGATTGTTGAAACGAGTGCAGTAATCCTGCACTATCTCTCCTTGGTTCCTTCTGATGTTCTCATACTCCGACATAATTTGGAGAGGATTTTTCTTTACCTCCCACCAGTCTAGGAAAGTCCGATGGAAAACAATAATGTCAGTAATGGTAGCAACGCGTAAAGTTTTGAACCACTTTTTCACATCTCCAGTTAGGCTTTGTGCGATAATCTCATCTGCACATCAACTTTGTCTACTTCTTGCAATTCAAACTAATCATTCATTTTGTCAAAATGTTGTTGCACATTCAAGGGGTCGATGCTATCGAACTGTGGATGTCTAGTTTGATAATTTTGGGGCATGTCATGTAAAGGAGAAACCAATACCAACGGAGCATATCTTTCCGCCATGATAGGTGGAGGAGGTTGAACAACAACCTGTGTGATAGGAGAGGAAATGCCTGAAGATATAGAAGACAAAGGACTTGGAGGAATGGAGTGACTTGGTGTAAATTTAGTAGAAACTACAGTGATGGTTAAATAAGGAAGTTTGAGGGACTGCTGAAGATGAAGTTTGTCTAAATCCTGACCAAGATTTGCGACTAGGTCTTCGAGTTTATCAGTCTTGGAGTGAAAACGTTGCTCAACTTCAACTCTAGGAGAAAGTATCTCAGGGGTCCTGGGCTGAAAAACGGTTTGGTATAATAACGTTTCACTGACAAAACTATCAGATTTTGTCCTGAAAAGACTTGTTCGAAATGGTATCTCAGACTGAAGGTCTGGAAGAACAACTAGCTTTTCTGGAATGGAAAAATACCTCGGAAGCAGGCAGTTACTCCTCGAAATTTCTGCAGTGATTTTCTTCCTGAGTAGTCTTTCGAGATTATCTATTACTTTTGTTGGTTATGGGTAAGGATGAGATCTGGGAGAAATTATTTTGGGAGCCAGAACTATTGATTTTATTCTACCTTCAGAGATTTTGGTTATTTATGCACAAACTTTAACAACCTCTGAACATTATTTCTAGGTAAAGATTAGGGTTTGAGTTTTTTCCATAAATAAAATCGTCTTTGTTCTAGGGGAAAGAAAAAAGGGGTGGAAAGTTTGTTTCAGTTCCTCACCAGTATGGTCACCATTTATGTTATCACTCTGTAAATTCCCAGAGGTTGTTATGAGGTAAGAAGAAACTTATCATAGGTAAGCTTAACCAACCGCTTCGAAACTGGAAGCTAGCCCTACCAGTTTCAGAGAGGGATCTCTCTGTGAGTTCTAGATTTGTTTGAGTTTTCAAAGATTTTAGGATAGTTAGAAAGAATATAACCGAGTTGTTTGTATTTTTTTTTAATGAAATGGCTGAATATCAATTACGCTTCCATTGGGCTATGGGGTCTATGTTTAAAATATAGAAGTTAAAGACAACTTTACAATATTCGTTTCACAGGGCGAGATAGTGCTAATGCTGTATTCTTTAGAAATAAAAATGGTGTATTGCTGAAAATATGAGATATTAGTTAAAACAAAAAAACATTTAAGAATTTATTTGTTATAACATCAGAGGAAAAACATTTAAATCTGTAAAAGATTAAGAACATAGTACACAATGGTAAATTCTGCAACTTTAACTTCTTTTAAAGATTAGATTTTAGAAAGACAATATGATAAATGAGAAAGAAAACACTTGTACACAAACAGAGGGAACTTCACCAACAATGGACACGCAGGAATCCTGTGAAACTTCTCTTTGTGTTACTCGAATAACTTCTTGATAAAAATTACAACAACTAGAGCTTGCTCGGGCGTAAAGATCAACAACCCCTCCTACTTATAACTGGGAAATATTTATAATAAAAGTTACAACGACCTTGTCATTAATGATCAGGACGTGAAAGAGTCTGAGTCTAACTAACTAATCTAACAAGATGCAGAAATGTAGTAACCGATGATGATGTGTTGAATCTCTCATGCTGATTTCAGGGAAGACCATTGTTGATTCATTGGGATGACCTCAACTGTGTTGGACACTGAGCTGGACGCTGAGATGGATGTTGATATGGATGATGAGATGGATGAGGTGTTGCCTTTACTGAATCAAATTGCACAGCTCATCCCATCTCTGAATGCTTGGGATGGCAATTTTCAATAACCAGCGGTAAACTTCGTCCATCTCAGTGTATTTAGCAAAGGTCGGCTTGATGATGAAGACATACTTGATCTCGTGTTGAATGTTGAGGTCATGTTGCAGAGTCTCCAAGAATTCTTTGCCTATGATGCTTCCCTGTATCCATGAGAACTTGGAACTGTCTTTTGCCACGGTGGCGATCCTTTGCTTGTAATCAGACAGAGTCATTAGTTTATCATTTAGGACACGTAGATTAGGAAGACCCTTTTTTTGTAAGGCTTCTATCTTGCTAAAAAATATTTGAACTCCAATGTCCATGTTCTGAGCCTTTTCCTCCAACTGTAACATCAACCCCCTTTTAGTCAATACTCTTTTTACCTCGAGGATATTCTATGTTCTGTCTTCGACTTTCAATTCTTCCATCTCTTCTTTGGTTTTGGAGTTCAAAAACTTGATGATTGTGTTGGTCTTTGAGGGCATCTCACCCAGCTCTGTTCTTATCCTGTCAATGGCTTACTTACTCTTTAACACTAGATCATGTTTCTAGAACATGAGTTTCATGATGGGCCAAATTTCCTTAGCCTCTACTAATGTCTTGCCTGCCACTGTTTGTTTCTGGAGCTATTGTATTTCCTTCGTAAGATTCTCTGCTACCTGTCTCTCCACATTATATCTTGTTTGGAAAGAGGATTTGAGTTCTTGGAGATTTTCAACCTCCCTTTTCAATCTACTAATCTCTGTCTCTTGCAAATTCATTTCCTCCATGGACTTTTCTAGCTCCACAGTTTTTTCCAGTGCTGTTAATGGGGTTGTTGATGGAATTTATGTTGTAATGGTTGTTGGAACTGATGCTGTACTTACTTCTACAATGGGAACTTCATTGAATGGAATGAATTCCATTGGTGTCATTTGCTCCTTTTCTTTCAATAAGTTTTTCAACTCTATCTCCATTTCTCTTAGTTGTGCGTTCTGCTGCATGATAAGCTTCAACAATTCTTCTTTCTCGTTTTTGGCTTTAGCTACCTCTTTAGCTTGTGAATCCTCGGTTAGTGGCAATTTCAATTGTTTTCTCAAAGATATAATGTCAGCATTCTTTTTCTTCAACATTTCCTCTTTTTCTTTAACATTGAGGGATCATACCCGATCTTGAGCACCAACTCCTCTAAGGATTTTATTCTATTATCCTTTGCAAAAGAGGATATATTTTCCAACTTCAATTGGGTCTGGACATTGCTTAAAGATACATGTAACTTAGCTGCAGTAGAGGAAGCATGTGCTAATGTGGGGAAGACCATTTCTCCAGTCTATCTATGCAAATCCATCTGGTCAGCTAGATGGACATGTTTAGTTTCAAAAACAATAGTTGACCTCTTGTAGTCAGTGATCTCTTTGGGGTGAGGCATTTGTGCTTGTAAGAATTCCATATGCATTCTTCCTTTCTCTGAATCAAAGGCTGACAATAGTCTTTGTTGTGCAGTGGAGGTTTGCTTCCAGAACTGGGAGTAGGTGCTATTAGTTAGCATCCGGTTCTTCTTTTTAATCATATTAGATTTCTCAAAGATACTTGCAGGTGCAGATCCTTGTGGAGTTTGGGTGGTCACAACTATTTATGTCTTCTTCAAAGAAGAAGAAGTTGACACCACATGTTGTCTTCTCTCAATCGTTGTGGCAGAGTAGGGCTCTTCCTCACCAGACATGTGAGTAGCATGAGTGGTTTTGGGTTTCTTGCTGTATACCCGAAATTCTTGTGTTGTCACCTCAGTGACTGAAGGTGAATCATCCTTTCTTGTCCTTTTTTCCTTGGTTATCTGAGGAGTAGCAGTCGGTGAGATAGATAATGAAAGAGATTCTCGTGGCTCTCTATCTACCAGGGTATTTACTTCCCATTCTGTCTGGTTCACATATTTTTCAATTTCTGGCTTCAGGTTGTGGGCATAGGGTGAAATATTTTTCTTGGACCTCATCTCTGCAATGATCCCACTGGGGTCATATCTCCACATAAAACTAGTGTTGAATTTCATCTCCTTCAATAATTTGTCTGCCTCTTCCCCAACAGCTCGACTGTTGCAGATAAATGGGCCTATTTGTCCTTTGATCCTCATTTGTTGTTTTTTCTTCAGACACACAAAATGGATGTCATCTGAGTTTATCATCTAACAAATATATTCCAGTGTAAATATTCGAACAGGCACATACTTAAGCAACTTGTATGGAGCTAGTTAGCACCCATACACTCTAATTTCTATGTGATTCTGGTATAGAAACCAATCTCCAGTCTTTGCCAGATATGAAAGGTGTAGAACTCTTTGAATTTCTTCATTTATTCTTGGCTCAGGTCTTCCACTAAGCATGCCCACAACTGGATGATAAAACAATTCAATGAATTGTTTAAAAGTGAAGTCAGTGGAGTTTCTCCCGAGCAACGACGTCCATAATGTGACTGCTTGAGGTTTTCCTTCCTTGTCCATCTTTTGCATTGAGAAAGAGAACCTATCCACCTGAAAAAAGATGAACATGTAAGCCAGTATGGATGAGTACCGGAACATACCCTCTGTGGTGAATTGTGAAAACTACTTGTGAATGTTCTCCGCCAGGAAAGTGTTGTAGTTGAACTGAGTGGTGGATTTTTCCTCAACAGAGAAAATGGACAGAAAACCCAATATAGCCTCATCCACCCATGTGTCTGAAAAATAACCAAGAAGACAACAGCGTGATGAAATAACTTGGTTGCCCTTTTCTGAGAATAGGGAGGAAGGATAGGGGGGATTTGATTTAGGGAACTGAGCATCCTGTGGGAAGAAAAATTCAAATATCTGGGCTCTTTGAGGAAAATATAATTTCTGGTATAACTCTGTTATGATTTCAAGATTGAAAGGGGAGGCAGATTCATTTCTGGGTATCTACATCATCTAATCAATGGCCTCTGGCATGATGAAGAACATAGTTTCTCTTGCTGACGAGACTATGGCTCTCTGGTTAGGAAGGTAATGAGCCTGGAATTTGAGGGATCAGGGAAATGATAGACTTGGGGGAAAAGATATAAAGGAAGATTGGATTCCCCGAGCCTGATTTCATCACTCTAATCTAAGAAAGTGTCTTTGAGCCACGACTACAACTCCACGAAGACAACTTCACACCTGGTGTCTGATATCAGATGATATTTTTAAGCCAATGGGATATTGTTGAGGTCGACAGGAGGTGGGAGGAAATGATTTTCCCCGGCTTCTGCTTTCTTGGATTTTGGTTCCATTGTTGTGAAGAGTACCTGCAATTTCAAACAAAATGTTAGTGGTGATGGTTGTGGCTAGATGAGGCATTGCAGAGGTGGAGGAAAATGAATCTCTTGATATGTAGGGAATGTGAATGGAATGGGAGATGACTGAAACTGGGTTTAATTTGAGTCTATGGGTATCCGTTTGGGTGAACAAGGATAGGTTAGATGGACAATGGGTATGTGGCCAGTCATAAATGGCCAATGGGTCATTTAGAGCATGAGAGTGCAGGATGAAGGATGTCTGAAATGTACGTCTGGTTGACATGTGCACTGGTGATTGGAAGGCGAACGGGAAAGATATGACCTGTAACGGTTAGATGGATGGGACAAGATGACGGGGTCGTGACGTCGAACTTGTAGAGGGTGGTGGTGAATTGTAACACTGATAGGAAACAAATGTTTGGAGAGGGGGATTTTGGACGCAATGAGATGATTCCATGTTGCGATGGGGCCCACCTGGATTTGTTTCATTTCGGACCCTGTTATAACCCTAAAATTCACCACACATGCTTACCTGGCATCGGGCCAACTCATATCCCTTCATTGCCAAAACATCTGTTGAACAACCTCTGTGGAAATCCTCTTGGGTCAAGGCCCATGCGCCCTAACCCATTACTGCATGTGTGTGCACGCTGGCAGGCCCACTACATCCCGCGTGTACCTAACAAAACACAAAAATAGGAAAGTTGTTGATGGAAAAAAAAGCTATGGGTCAGTTAACTAAAACTCCCAGCCATGCATGGCTGAGAGTTCATCCAAAACCCTAGCTCCTTCTAGCCTATAAAAGAAGGGGTAGGGGTACCATTTGGAAGAGGGAAAAAAATAGCGAAGAAACTCTGCCCATTTGCCGAATCCATTGTCCCAACCCTTTAGCCTTTCCTCAAGCCAAAGGAGAATTAATGCAAAGCAGTTGGAGGACAGAAGAGGAGGAGCCCAGGATCAGGATCAAGGAGCGGTGGCCAGTCTTGACTTTGATTGTAAGTTGATTCATTTTTCAAATAATAAAAGAATACTTTTCCCGTCCCAATGCATGAGTTATCTATGGTTTGTTTAATTTATGCTTAATTTCTAACTTTCAAGTAGATAAGTAGCATGCATGCATAGTTGTTTGTCTTGATTGCAGGTTATCTTTGGAACGAGCAGCGTAAGAAAGTGGGCAAAAGCGCAATGGAGGATCTACACCAAACATCAGTAACAAGGTTAGTAGTTTCTTTCCATGCATGTATTGTGAAAGAGGGGTTTAAGTTTTGGGTGGTAGGTTAAAAAGTAATTTCTTTACGGTCAAAATCTGCATGCAAGTCTGACCCTAGTTTGCTAGTCCGTAGGGTATTTTTCCCAACAACAAAGTTGGCGACCATACTGGGGAAGATACTCTTTAGGGTTTCCGGATTTAGTTGAGTTTTTGGGTAGTTCAAAAGGATTAGATTTTTTGTTTCTTTGCCTGTCTTTTTCTGCAAGGTCTGAGCTAGCAGGGATCCTGGTTCTTTATACCAGTTTTCCCTGACTGTTGCTTGATGGTAATTGTTGGGACACACAGAGGTACACGTGGCCTGCAGAAGGCCTGCACATGTGTACTCGTTCCCTAACCTCTTACAACCCACGTGTGAACGCTAGCTGTAGAGGTTTCAGTAGTGTGTAGGAGTTCAGAGAACTTGAGAGGAAGTCCTCCTCTTCCCTGTCAGAATTATACATTCTTAGGGGGTTTTCTGGATCTTGTCTGAGACTTGTTGGTTCACAGTCCTGTCTCAATTTGTCTTTTTGTGTTTTGTTATTCCTTGCAATTATTTTTCTTTTTTGTTAGAAGAAGCATCCAAGACTTCAAGAGACCCTGGTTATCAGACCAGAGGCCTCTTCCTGGTCTGGGCTTCCTGTGTTTATTTTTGTCTTAGAATTTATACATACACGCGGCCTGTACAAGGTTAGACCGCGTGTACATGCTACTTGTTTTAGCTCAGCACACGTTTGCACGCGTGTTGTTTTAGTGACAGTAGCGTGCTTGACAGGCTACTTTTTAATCAGGGTGGGGTAGTCATCCCCTCCTTTGATGAGAAGTATTCCTCTCAGGTGTTTGAGTCTAGGGGTTGAACAATCAGTAGGTTAGGTCCTCTTACCCTTAGCCTGCTTTTTCTTAGTTGATAATTGACAGAAAACATAAAAAGAAAAATTTTATTTTATGGTTTTTAGACAAGCGTAAGAGTCTTTGTTTTCTTGATTGCCATTGTGTGCCTTCACTTTGATTCTTTGCGATCTGCACTTTAAAACAAAATTTGTCTTTCTTGGTTTTGTGCTTGTCGGTATTTTCCCTTTGTTGCTTGATTAGCACTTAAATAAAAAAAAAAAAGAAAAAAAAAATCTTTTCATTTTCTTCTTTGTTTGAAGATTGTGTTTCTGCATCAATAGCTAGGGAGAAGTCTTTTTGTTCATAAGTTTTTGCAGTGCATTTAGAGCATAAGTAGATCGTAATCGAGCGAAATTCCTTTATGTTTGCTGCATAAAATATTAGAAAAATTGAAAAGAAAAAGAAATATTTCTTTGTGAAAAGTTGTTGATTTTTGCATTTAGTAAAAGTCTTTTGTTTCCAACTTTTTTCATTCGTTTTTTCTTTAGTCTTTACACATCATCAGTTTCACCTTCATACCCCATGACGTAATAAATCCCATAAAAGGAATGCTAATTTAAAATCTATTAGACTTTTTGTTTGTAGGGTTCACAAACTAGTTCAGGACTAGGGCCTTGGATTAGGTTGGAGAGGAAACTCTCCAAGGCCATTCAAAACCAAACATTAGAGTCTGTGATAGGGAGTGTAGAAGTCCAGTTTCATGGAAGTTATCCGGGATCCCCCTCTAACACAGGGGATAAACACGAGGTCATGTGCAGAAAGGTAGTAGAGATAACCCCTCCAAAGCCAGACCAAGCGTAGTGGAGAACACATATCAAGGACTTGTTTTGGGATTCCGTCGTTTGCATTTTCCATGGGGCTTCATGGGTCTAGAATCCATTTGAGGTCCTTAGTTGTATTCCAGACTATTTTTTCTCGATATCCTTGACAAGTTTCAGGCTTGATACCCTGCTCATTGTGGTCTACCTGACTTTCGACTATACCCGCCTGGTGACTGTTCGCGTGTTGGCAACCTAGTTGCCAATCTTTTTAGGGACATACACAGGTGACTGCGGGGGTATACTGTAGTAACCAAGACAAACATCGAGCCACGCTTTGTAGAGTATACCCAGAGGGTGCTTCCGTGTTCGAATTGCACTTGCACCGGTAAGTTTCTCTAGTGTTGGTTGTTGTAACTGTTCTTCCAACTAGTTTAGAGTTTGCTTGTCTTATCTCTTAGGGTCTTCTTTTTTAGGGTGTGTTACTGTTTGAACGTGTAGAATACCTTAGTGTGTCTTGGATATTCTCACACAATGGAGGATCCTGAGCTCTATCGGTCACGAAGGCTTCTGGGCCTATCGCCGATTATACTGGAGCCACCCCCGCCACCATTGAGGCGGAAGCTAGACCAACAAGGGTCTTTCGAAGCAACCGGGTTACAAACCATTGTGCCCGAACAACTCCCAGAGGAATCAACCGCAAAACTTGGCTCAGTTGAAACCCAAACCACTGATACTTGGTCATCGGTTATTGTACCAATCTGATTTTACGAAATCCTCTCAGTGCCTCACACAACTATGGAAACAAACACTGTTACTTCCTCTGGGAATTCTTCCATTCCCACCACAGTTGCTACCACAGGAGAAGCATCTCCTAACTTTCCGTCGTCGGTTTGAGCCACCATTGTCTCGGCCACAACTATGTCGCACAGTGGACCGATCCCATCTATCGTAGCGGCCACAACTCCCTTCACACCTAGTGCGACAGGCCCTCCGTTTTCATACGGTATGCCTAGTTCGGGTACAAGTCCTGCACTCACTTACTCCACTTTACAGACTTTGGGTCTGGGGGCAGGGAGCTCTAACGCTCCTCTACAAGGTCAACTTTGGGGAATTCCTGTCCCTTTTAACGCTTTTCCTTACGCTGGAGGTCATATGTCTCCTCGTCCCCTTCGCTTGGTGGTCTGCATCAACAGTCTGTCGGGCAGCCTGCACACACTAGTTCATTTGGAGCCGGGAGTCAAGGAACACCTGTGCACACTATGTCGGTAGGTTCATCACCATTTGTTTGGAACGATACATTTGGTAACAACACTTTCGCATCCACCGCTTTCCCGTCTGGGGGCACTCCCATTTTTTGACAGTCTATTCTGGCGCATGGTACTATTCCTGCGCCAGGGGCACATATAGCAGGACCTTGGAATTCAGGACAAGGATCCATTCCTTCCTTTGGAATGTCATTCTAGGGTAATTATTTCCACAGTCAATGGAACCCTGGACAGACTACTATGCCTCTCCCATCAGGACCGGCATGGGTTAATCCTTCCCAAAGTCTGTCAAACACGATGAATGCCCAACATCCTATGTCCTTTATGGGAAATTAGCCGATGATGTCTCCATAGATGCAAAATCCTTATGCTAGTCAGGGCCATGGTTTGTACCAGAATCCGGGCCAGCAACCAAAATTTTCCTAGCAGCCTGGTGCCAGTCAAACTCTAGGACCCTTTTTCCCAGGTTATCAGCAACAACCCAAACTACCATTCCTGGCAACGTTACACTTGCCAGATTTGACAAGGTTGTTAAATGATCCTATTTGTCACGATCTACGTTGGCCTCCTATGCCAATGAAGTTTCCTTCGGACATTCCAAAGTTCGAGGCTAAGCCTAATGAAGATCCAGGTGATCATGTGACTACCTTCCATCTTTGGTGTTCATCTAACTCATTGAAATATGACTCCGTTCAGTTGTGATTGTTTCAACGCACTCTTATCGAGAGTGCCGTGAAATGGTACATCGAGCTCAATCACTCAAGATACTCTTCTTTTGATGAACTGGCAATGGCCTTCCTTAACCATTTCCAGTTACCTGTGAGATACGATGCTGGCACAGATCTGCTTGCCAATTTCAAACAGACAACAGTGGACCATATCTCTAATCATATCTGAGAGTGGAGACGCCGGAAGAGTCTAATCAAAGTACTAGTCCCACCAGCATTCCTTCTTGAGTGGTTCCTTAAGTCTCTGGTCCCACAATTATCCAAAGACATCGCGACTTTGAGAGTTTTCTCTGAAGAAGATGCCATAATGAGGGCTCAACAGTTTGAGCTCATCTATTCTCAGTCTGGTCTATTATACAACATCCTGCCAGATGCACCATGATCGATACTGGATAAAACTAGACAGAGAGCTGGACCACATGTCGATGGTAATGTTGGTTCATGACAAACCAAGCCCATTGAGCAATTGAAAAAGAAATTGCAATAGTTATCTATCCAACACTCAGTGGCCAACCAGACTACTGCTTTGGCTGCTCCTCCTACCCAAACGTCGGAAGTTCACTTCGTGTAGTCGACTAACCCAAAGGCCACCCAACAGCCTGAAGGGAAGAAAAAACAACGAAAGAAGGGTAAGGGGGAGAAAAAACCCACTGATAATGCTGGCGAGGGAACCACAAAAAAATGGAAGGCGAGGTATCTGTGCAACTTATGTGCGGAAGACCACCCGACCCATATTTTTCCTCGACTTGCAGAGGCCCAAAAGTTTTTCACACAGCAATAGCAAGCCGTGTTGACTAATCCCTTTCAGCATGGGAAAAATTTAACTCAAGCCTCTACAAGTGCAGAAGGGGGCAATCAAGAAACCTACCCTCCTCCAAACAATCCCTCATCCACGAACGTATATATGGTTAGGGGTGATGCTTTCATAACGACTAGAGTGCACGACTATAGTAAACCAAGAACCTCTAAGAAGGGTAAAGAAGTTGAACTCCCATCTCTTCCTCTACAGATCGAGAAGACGTTGGGAGAAACAATGACATGCATTCCAAAGGGTGCATTTAATAAAGCTTCTCACAACCCAAACACAAGGGCCGCCCAAAATTAATTTGTGGTGGAGGATTTATCACAAACCCCTTGTGCGATGTCTTCTTTGGAAGTCCTTCAAAGTTTCCCTAGTCAGAGGAAAGCCTTGTTAACTGCTTTAGGCTCTACTGAGACTTGTAACCCGGGTACCATCATGTTAGATACAACCGACTTAAAACCTCATTTGCCTTACCACATAGCGTTTCAGATAGTAGTGGCTCATCCCACGAAAAATTTTACACGAAATATCTTCCGCACGGTGGTCGACGAGGGTGCCTCGACATGCGTTATGTCGTTAGCTTGTTGGAAGGCCATTGGCCAGCCCGCTTTGTCTCAGTCACCTACTCTCCTCACTGCGTTCGACGGACGTTCTTTTCGACCACATGGCATCGTCCCTTCTTTCCCTGTGCAGTTAGGAGGGAATACCATGTGCATCGAAGTAGAGGTAGTCGATGTCCCCTCGACTATAGCCTCTTGTTAGGTCAGAGTTGGACTTATGCTATGCAAGTTGTGGTTGCTACAGTTTTCCGAGTCTTGTTGTTTCCACATGAGGGTCAGATAGTGACTATCGATCAATTGTCTTTCTCTAGACCTGACCCATCTTTGGGGGCATCCACAATTCCCATGATTGATAATCCTCAACGAGGTGTCGTTAATGTAGGAGTTGGTTTGTGCCCATCCTTGATGGGTACCTTTGATTACCCACCTCCTCATGACGATGTCAAGTCTATATCTAATCACCATAAGGTTGAGATTTTTCAAGTTTTTTCGTTCTGCATGACTTACTTTGAAGATCCTTGGATTCTTCCTTCCCCATCATCCATGATGGATGAGACAGGGCACCCCGACATGTCCATGCCCTTGTCGGCCGCTGAAGTAGCGTACTCTTTAGTCCAGCAAGCTTCAGCTAACCCTGATCTGACTCCCGCACAAGAGTTGGATCCACCTCTAGAGCCTATCTGGGCTCAGGGTTCTCTCGCCAACATTGATTCGTTAGACTTAGTCTTTCTTTCTGATGAAGTAGTAATCAAAGAAATGACTAGTCCGGACAAACCTTGGGAATATCTTCATCACAGATCATATTTCCTCCCAGAGTTAAGCCGAATTGAGGCAGGATAATTCACTATCACCATGACGAGAGATCAGCCATGTCCTATTAATCTCTTAGCTACACAGGAAATTTATGCTGAGGGGAATATGGAGACTATCGCTGCAACTATACCTATCAACATCTCCCGAAACCCTGGCGTCATGGAGAATGTCTTCATCGGAGCAGATTGCTCCCCTAAAGAGATTCAAATTTACACGGATCTTTTCAAAGAATTCCGCGACGTTTTTTCCTGGTCTTATGAGGAAATGCCAAGTATTGATCCGAAAATAGTTGAACATGAAATCATGATGTATCTTAATGCCAAGCCTGTTCGACAAAAAATTCGTCCAGTCAATCCTAAGAAAGCAAAAACCATCAAGATTGAGGTTGAGAAATTGCTCAAGGCAGGTTTCATTTATCCTATTCATTTGACTCAATGGGTGTTAAACCCCGTGCCGGTCAATAAAAAACAAGGCAGGATTCATGTATGTACCGATTTCCGTGATTTGAATAAGGCATGTCCAAAAGATAATTTTCCAACACCATTCATCGATCAGATCATTGATGAATGTGCCAGTTGTGAAGCGTTTTCATTCATGGATGGTTTTTCGGGATATAATCAAATCCAAATCAAACCTGAAGACCAACACAAAACGACATTCATTTGTCCATGGGGTACATTCTCCTATCGTAAGATGCCTTTTGGCCTTAAAAATGCTAGAGCCACATTCCAGTGGGCCATGTATTTTGCGTTTCATGACCTCAAACATATAGTCGATGCCTACCTAGATGATTTAGCATCACGCTCTCGCAAGCGAAGGGATCATCCTAGGCACCTCAGACTAATCTTTGAATGTTGTCGCTACTTCAGGATTCACTTGAATCCCAACAATTGTAGCTTCTGCGTAACGTCAGGACGTTTGTTAGGTTTTATCATATCAACAACAGGGATCATGGTCGATCCTCTTAAGGTGGTGGCAATAATCCAGTTTCCCCCCCCATGCACAATATTACAACTTCAAAGTGTACAAGGCAAGGCAAACTTCTTACGATGCTTCATTGCCAACTATGCCGAAATCACAAAGGGATTTATGCGTTTACTGAAGAAAGATGTTCCCTTTTTCTAGGACGAAGCCGCTCAATGCTCTTTCGATGCATTAAAACACGCTCTCACAACCGCACCTCTGCTACGACCACCTAATTATAACAAAGATTTCTTCTTATATCTGGCTGCCGCAGAGTCAACTATAGGCATGGTTTTAGTTCAGGAAGATGGTTTGTTTTTAGAATAAGTGATCTATTACCTGATCCGAGGCCTCGTAGGACCGGAAATTAATTATTCCCATCTCGAAAAACTTGTGTTGGCAGCAGTTCATGCTGTTCAACGGTTCCGTCACTATGTTTTGTTTTGCAAGACCACCGTCATCGTTGTCGTGAATCCATTCCAGTACATGTTGACATGACGGGTTATAGGCAGAAAAATCAGTAGATGGATGGTCATCCTCCAAGAATTTGACTTAGACTTCATCTCAGCAAAGTCCAAGAAGTCATTGGCCTTCACAGAACTTATTTCAGAACTTCTGGTTGAGTCAGGTGACGTTGTGCCTGAGGAATTGCCTATCCGGGGGGATATGTTTTTGATTGAATCTTCAGACCCATGGTACGAAGATATACTTATCTATCTCCAGACTTTGAAGTGCCCCACCTCTGCTTCTCATGACGAGTGTCGACGGATACACCATCAGGCTAAGAATGATCTCATACTCGATGATACGTTGTATCAGAGAGGTGTAGACTGCATCTTGCGTCGATGTTTCACTCATGAGGAGGCCATCATAGTGCTCAATGATTTTCATAATGGAGCTTGTGGCGGTCATTTATCTGGGTTGGTAACATCCCAAAAGATTCTACGAGCAGGTTACTTCTGGCCGACACTTATCAAAGATTGTATCGAATCGGTCAAGAAGTGCCATCCGTGCCAAGTCTTCTCATGGAAGATGAGGGCACATCCAGCTCCTATGTTTCCTGTCATCACAGTTGGTCCCTTCACTAAGTGGGGGATTTATTACACTTCATGCAATCCCCCGTCAGCAAGGGGGCACCGCTATATCATCGTAGTTGTCGACTACTTCACTAAGTGGGTCGAAGCTATGCCAACGTTTAAAGATGATGGAGAGACTACAACTCTCTTCTTATTCAACCAGATTATAGCATGGTTCGACGTCCCGAGAGAGATTGTCACTGACCATGGCAGTCACTTTCAGAACCAAGTGATGTCCGAATTAACATCAAAGCTTGGGTTACGGCAGAAGAATTCATCACCTTACTACCCCCAAGCCAATGGGCAGGTGGAAGCTGTAAACAAAACTCTTAAGAGGATTCTACATCGAACTATCAACTCAGCCAAGTCAAATTGGCATTTGATGTTATACTCGGAATTATGGGCTTACCGAACATTAGTTAAGACTGCAACCGGTTTCTCACCTTTCCAACTCATTTACAGGCTGGAGGCAGTCTTGCCCATCGAATGTCAAATCCCATCTCTGAAATTGGTAGTACAGTTATTGCCAGACACTTCTCCACTTGAAGAATGGTTAGTACACCTGGAGCAGCTTGATGAGCAGCGTTGCGATGCGGCCCTAGCCAATGAGGCTCATAAACATAAGGTCAAGTGTCAATATGATAGTTTTGTTTGTCCTCGTATTTTTTCTGAGGGCGACCTTGTCCTGGTCTATGACCAAGATAAGGACCCCCAGGGGGAAGGAAAGTTTAAACCCATGTGGTTCAGACCCTTCATTGTCAAAGAGGTTTTAAAAAAGGGCACTTATCGTTTGGTCGATTTTGAAGGGAATGCTTTGGTAGAGCCTAGAAATGGGCTCTACCTCAAGAAGTATTACTCGTAGAAAGGTCATTGTGGGTAACTTTTTGTAACATATGTATAGTCTTTGTACTATTGCTTTTTTTACGTTTCTTTTAAAAAAGTGTTATGGACGTGTCATTGATGTTATCTTTCATCAATATGGAAGATGTCAAGTGAGTCCGAGGTGTTCATTGGGTTTGTGGACAGTGCTAGTCGACACACGCAAAGGCTTGCCTCCTCAGCTTGGGTAATCTTTACACCACAAGGTCAATTTTTATCTTCCAGAGGTATATTCTTAGGTGACACCACGAATAATGTCACTGATTATAGTGCAATTATTGAGTTGCTTCGTGACACCTTGTCATTAGGTATCTCTCACCTCCGGGTCTATCTCGATGCTCAACTGGTTGTGTCGCAGCTAAACAAAGTATACTGGGTTCATGATCCAACTTTACACCGACGATTCCTTAGGGTACATCTCTTAGAACGCAACTTTGATTATATTACATATGTCCATGTTCCTAGGAGATTAAACCAAATCACAGATACTCTAGCTAATCACATTTTAGATTGGCATCTTTCCCACATATAAAAAAGATCATGGACATAAACATGTAAATACATTTTTGCACACATAATCCATAAGACACATAAAAGATAAAAACCATATATAAACATCATAAAATCCTCATAGTACATAGATGGACGCAAGTGCCTAAAAAATGGGAATAGTAATGAGTCACCAGGCTTATGCCCTCAAAAAAATATATATATACAAGTAGGTGCTCATGGCACATAAAAAATCTCAAGTCTGTTCAGGGCCTATGGGCCCTATTATAATCATCTACTGCACGGGATAAATTCCTAAACAAACGGACCCATGTCCAAGGTGCCCCCACAACATGAGGCTGCATGGATGGTGGCAGGTCCTCTATCTCTTCCATCGGGACTATGCGAGTGAGTGTAGTAAAGTTCCGCTCAATTCGCCTAAGGACCCTCTCGGCCTCTCCTGCTAGGAGGTTCCCTGCTACTGTTTCTCCCCCAGCAGCGGCAGCCGCATCTTTTGGATGTGGGTGACACCTGTTCCAGGCATAGTCAGCAGGTCACACGGGTCCCACATCTGCATGCAATAAACGTTCACCCATCAAATACTCTGGCATACAAAAAATGATATATATAACAAAAAAGACATAAAAATTACATATGCAAATAACAAAAAAAAAACTACAAAGGTGGAGACTTACCCATCTCCCCTCGCTCCTCACTAGGAGGCACAGGTATCTCTGGATCTCTAGAGAAGTCTATCCCCGCATATGGGTAGTCCTCGATAGCAGGGATCTGTCGTGACAACCAAGAAAAAAAGTTGTTGTCGAAGGCCTCAACGGTCCTTCCACCACCCTGTCGTGGCAGTAACACTGCCCATCTACACACTGCGGGGAAAGAGGCCATATGTCCTCGTACTACAACCCAAGGACTGAAGCATGGAACTCGCTCGAAAAAGAATGAGCACAAGATAGTCCCAAACCCGAAGTTCATCTGTGTCTGTTGTCGACAATCTGTCAATTGCCTCTTCATACACTCCAGCAGTGTAGTACTCCAATCAAAAATTTGTGCATTCATGCATTGGATAGCACAGTTCATCTGTGCGCGCGAAGCCTGATGCACGGCTGTTGATCCGGTAATCCGCCCAATAAGTAACAATATAGTCTATAGTGCCAAGTTGGTAATCTTGCTAATAGGTACCTGGGAACCTCTATGATCGGTCCCAGCCTCACAGTACTTAGCTACCAACTTCGAGATCTTGCTCGGCCCCGCAGGAAAAGTCTGGAAATTGACTGGTTCCCCTCTCCTTGAGAGGCCAGTCAGAAAGTAAATGTCCTCGGTGGTGGGCACCAAGGATTGCCCCTCTAGCATGAACGCCTCTGCATCAGGGTGCCAGTAATCAATCAAGGCATTTAGTAGCCTTGGTTGCGCGTGCATAAACGAACATAAAAGGAATTTGAGCAAACCGCACTGCATCAGCATAGCCACAACATTTAGATCTACAACAACCAACTCACTGATTGCCTCATTCTCCCTTTCCCTCCACTGGACATACATCCTGCCAACACAATAAGGTAAAGGAGGGTCAATACTTCTTTTCATTGGCGTTTCCATCAATAGGGGGGGTACACGCAGCCTGTCGAGGTGACAGTCGCGTGTACATGCGTGTAGGCTTTGCCCTGCATGCATGTACACGCGGGCTGTCTCTGGACAACCCGCGTGTAACTGGGGCTGACCTTTTTGAGGTCAATGGCCACCCAAAAAATAACTTAAATGCTTAAATTGAAGTATTGAATAGCTAGATAAGGGAGTTTGTACTTACTTGGTCCAAGCAGAAGTCAGTTTCGTCCATTGTAGCTCCCGGAATCACAATCTTTGGCAAAGGGGGTCTTTTGGCTCCAGAGTCAATTTCCAAATCAGCAATGGTGATAATGAGCTACCAGCTTCTATTTATAGACTTTTTGGCCTCTTTTTGTCACTTTTTTGGCCCCCCTTATCAGTTTC
>ML787744.1:202304-266515 GCA_009831015.1 Picea engelmannii | reverse complement strand
GTCACTTTTTTGGCCCCCCTTATCAGTTTCTTTATACCAAAAACCATTTAGAGTGATCCAGGAGTTATATGGGAGGGATTTGATCAGGTATTGGAACAATTTTTTTTTGAGTTTCGAAAAAATATTGACGGTCCATAAAAAAAAATTATTTTTTCAAAAAAAATCAACTTGAGCATATAGGGTAGGATATCACCCCAACTTTTTCATCTCGTTGCCTTTTCCTTATGCTATAGGATCGATCCCATCAGGTTGTGACATGGAACTGTCATATCTTCTTTAGAAGTGTCGCGACTTGGTGGAAGAGCTTACCAAAACATGGATGCCCTAGGTAGGTCCTGGTTGCATTATGGTGTCCATGTCGTTTCTCAAAACACTGTAGGCTCGAGAGTCCGTATAGTCTTTCCTGAATATGAGTTTAAGCCTCATTTGTATGAGTCTTTTTCACTCTTTGTCTTACCCTCAGGACTCCCAAAAAATAACGGGTCTCCTTTTAATCCCTTTTCAGACCCTCTAAAAATGAAAAGATTTCTGAGCGATCTTGTGTCCTTTCACGCTCGTTAAACTGAAATTTGAAGTCACGTCTTTCCGGCGGTAGTTTACCCCTTTTTCGGTCCGGACGATCAACTATACGAACAAAGGTATACTCTATCGAATTCCCATTCTTTAGAAGAGTATTCTCAGGTATAATTTTATTCCTTTTTCGGGCCTGAGGGACTAAATTTATGAAAAAGAAACCCCCACAGAGTCCATAGTTAAGCTCTTTTCAGACTCCCTAAAATTGAAAAGATCATCGAGTGACCTTATTCTTTCACACTCGTTAAATTGGTCCAGAAGAATATTCCTGATGGAGTCCATAGTTAAGCTTTTTTCAGACTCCTTAAAAATGAAAAAATGGCCGAGTGATCTTGTCCTTGTCACACTCGTTAAAATGGTTTTGAATTGATGTCTAATCGGTGCTAGTTTATCCCTTTTTAGAACCGACTAGACTAATTGTCGAAAAGGTACCCCATTGGAGTCTCCTTTTATGCTTTTTCAGACTCTCTAAATATGAAAAACCACCGAGCTTACCTTCTTTGGGCTCGTTAAACTTACATCAAAGGACGTTACCATTGTGTGTTCTATCAACCGCATTTGCATACCTTATCCATCAGCCTTGTGACAGTTTGCTTTTGCATCTTAACACCTTTGGCCACCGGAGGATTTTTCCCAAGTATCATCTTACCAGAACATCAGACTTATCCTTGTGCCTAGAGCTTGTATGTTTGCAGTACTCGTTCCTCCATTGTAACGTAATATTCCTTTATTCTTTTTCAAAAATCATCAAAAAGAACAAAAAAATCAAATATATCCCAAAAAGAGGATGGGAAAAGTATTTTCTTTATTGGCAGCATAATGAGTCGCCCTTGGATAAATCACATCTGTCTGTTTGATCATCAGACTATGGGATGTAGTAAGACCTTAGGAATCTTTTTCTCACTATATAGAGTTGTGTCCTCCACCGTTTGGTTACTCTTCCAAACATATGGAGAGTTTGCGTTGCCTCCTGCTAAGTAGACTTATGATTAATATATATGCTGCCTGAGTCTTATCACTTGTCATGCTATTATCCAAGGGAAGTTTGTCACTAAGCCTAAGTCGGTCCCTTTGCAATATGTCTCTTGTCCGCATAACCGGCCATCCCGAACGTCCAATCAAGTCCTTGTTCGAAATCACTAAAGCCTTCAGTCCGATCATCAAGATTATCAAGTCCATAACCGACGAGCCATCGAAGACCTCTGGGTAGTGTAGTCTTACACTCATATTACACTCCTACCCGAGTTTTAGAAGATTTTGAAGTTGTTCCTCGAGCTCTAAAGTATATCCATCAGGCCAAATCAACTTCTGGAAGATGGATACTCTATATGCATATCTTTCTGATTTCAAGATGTAGCTCCGCTATGTATTATTCGTGGCTACTATTTATAGTTATTTGACATGGATCTACAGTGTATTTGATTGGTAGCCATGGTTCTATTTTATCCCAAGCATGGGTATGCCCGCCTCGGTGTGACATTTGTTATTTTGCAGACAACACCTCCTGGTTCCTGATCCTTGAGCTCACTCATTCAACACATCAGTACAAATTGGTAAAATATTGGTAATGTATTTCGGCCATCAGATGCTCTTCTGACCTCACACATTAGGGGGCATCTTTTATAACCCTAAAATGCACCACACATGCTTACCTGGCATCAGGCCAAATCATATCCCTTCATTGCCAAAACATCTGCTAAACAACCTCTGTGGAAATCCTCTTGGGTCAAGGCCCACACGCCCTAACCCATTACTGCATGTGTGTGCACGCTGGCAAGCCCACTACAGCCCGCGTGTACCTAAAAAAACACAAAAATAGGAAATTTTCCGATGGAACAAAAATCTATGGGTCAGTTAACTGAAACTCCCGGCCATGCATGGCCGAGAGTTCATCCAAAACCCTAGCTCCTTCTAGCCTATAAAAGAAGGGGTAGGGGTACCATTTGGAAGAGGAAAACAAATAGCGAAGAAACTCTACCCATTTGCTGAATCCATTGTCCCAACCCTTTAGCCTTTCCTCAAGCCAAAGGAGAATTAACACAAAGTAGTTGGAGGACAAAAGAGGAGGAGCCCAGGATCAGGATCAAGGAGCGGTGGCTGGTCTCGACTTTGATTGTAAGTTGATTCATTTTTCAAATAATAAAATGATACTTTTCCCATCCTAATGCATGAGTTATCTATGGTTTGTTTAATTTATGCTTAATTTCTAACCCTCAAGTAGAGAAGTAGCATGCATGCATAGTTGTTTGTCTTGATTGCAGGTTATCTTTGGAAGGAGCAGTGCAAGAAAGCGGGCAAAAGCACAACGGAGGATCTACCCAAAACATCAGTAACAAGGTTAGTAGTTTCTTTCCATGCATGTATTGTGAAAGAGGGGTTTAAGTTTTGGGTGGTAGATTAAAAAGTAATTTCTTTACGGTCAAAATCTGCATGCAAGTCTGACCCTAGTTTTCTAGTCTGTAGGGTATTTTTCCCAACAACAGACCCCCCCCCCCCCTTCAGTTAAAGGAAGAATAGTCGGGGGGGTCCGGGATTCCTTTTTGACCGCTGATCTGGGCGAAGCCAGATTAGCCGTTGATCTAGGCGCGTCATTTAACATCATGTCGGAGCCCCCCCCCCGCCCCCTCTGTTAAAAGTAGTATGGTCGGGGGTGGGTCTGGAATCTTCTGTGGACCGTTCGATTGCACGCTGGTGGGATGGTTGTAGATCTGAGTGCACATCTTAAACATCTTTTCTGACCCCCCCCCACACCATTAAAATTTGAACGATTGGGGGGTCTGAAATCTTTTCAGAGCCGTAGATCTAGGCACTCACCGCTCAGTCATAGATCTAGGCCCAATCTTTAATTTTCCAGGGCATGATTCAACATATGGCACGGGACTTAGGTTTAATGACTTTTTATGGGTTCTGTGCACCGCTTCTTCTGCCTCTTAATCACCATGGGGTTAGAAAAACACTTCATCATCCAAAGTCTTGCATTTTTCATCAATCATCATACATATTTATTGAAAAGAAGTTGTTTAACCTATGTCCTAACCTACATCATTTGCGCCTTTAGCCCAACTTAGATTGTTGGACTAAGAAAATACTCTACCTAGGGGCTATTTGACCAATATTAGGCTGTTTGGTCAAATTTATTCACTAACTAACCTATCATCTTGACTAAGATTAGACAGTTTAGTCAAGATTATTCACTAAGCCTATCAACATCAATTTAAAAGGACTTGGCCATGCTTAGACTGTATGGATCAAGCCATTGTTATTGCATGGGGCTTTATTTAATTTCTTTTATGCCCTATTTTATTCTTTTCTCATTTTTTTTCTTTTTCCTTTTTCTTTCTTTTTCAGGATGTAGTAATCTCTGCAAATTAAAAACACTGAAGGGAACAAAAATACAATCAATAGTTGATCCAATAAATTATAGGGTTATAACACATTCATAAATTCATAGCAAGGGAATGAGTAAATTGGTATTAGAGTACAAAAAAATGGAAAAACTGTGAAATTCAAAAGTACCCTCTATCCTCAATGGGTGACCTAGGGTACTACATAACCATCACAATTAGTTGCATTAATTTTGAACTGACATATCAATCACTCACTATTGTTCCTTTCTTCCTTCACTAACTTGCTTTTAGATAAATCATCATGGTCATAATCACTGTTATCCTTTCCTTTGCCTCTGAGTTAATAACTCCCCTTCCTTTTCATTTGTAACTCCAACCCCTGAATAAATGCAAACTTTCTTTTATAGTGTCGTTAATTCTAGTATTGAAATTTATCATGAGCTTTGTTTTTCATTCATTTTGTTAGAATTTTATATTGTACTCCTCACAATGGCTTGAATATGAGAGTGTTCTAATTGGTATTTTAGAGTTCAATTTCTTTGTATGAAGGAGGAGAAATAACAACTGTGGAAATTAAGATAAAAAATTGGCAACATAATGGGTCCTACTAAATGGAAGTTTAATGGTGACTGACTAAAGATTTAAAAAAGATGCAGGTTGCTTGCATAGATTAGAAGGTCATTCTGTAAAGGATGCATTAGTGATCAATGAAAATCTCTTCTCAAAATTGGAATTATTTTAGAAGGCCTTATGCTATGGAGATTTTATATTAAAGTGGGCATAATTTCATATTTAAAATAATTAATATGTGAAAAGGGTTTTGTCAATGCTTCAAAACCAACACTTAGATTTTTTTAATTTTCTATTTTTTCTTTCCATTTTCTCTACACTTAGGTGTGCATGGCGTTAAAGGGTTGAAATGATCCATTTAACTTAAGGAGTATACCGGGGTGAAATCAACAATTAGATTCCCAAGAGGTCAAAAGAATGGCCTTTTAAGATAAATCATGAATCCTAAAGGTATAAAACCCTAACCCTAGGAGGCAAAGCACCAAAAGGTTTGTGGGCCCAAGATGGCTAGTTGATACATCAACTTCCTAGGCGTGCAAATTTTGCATACAATCTTCGTTTGGGGTGCACAATAGCTCATTGTAAAGCTCTAAATAAGGACTACAATGATGTGGCATGATATTTAAACTATTGAGGATATTCCACTGTAATAGTTTGTCACAATAGATCTTATAATACTCTAAAATCATAGATTTACGCATTTTATTTCCTTAGATACCAGATTTATTATGTCCAGCTTATGGCTTGAATTTAATAAATAGATGAAATATAAAAATGAAATAAAAAGAACAACATACACAACATCCACACAAATGAACACAACCCAATACGGGAGAAGACCCAACTAGAATATGAGACATATGCTCTACTCTCTTTTCCTTAGTTATAAAAATGCACATACAAAGGAATGGAAATTCACTATGGAGTTAAATTTTGAGACTATGGCCTGAACGACTGCTACAAAATTTTCCTCTTTCCTCTGTTAGGCTCACAAAATACCACTCTCATAGGTTTTTCTCAACTATGGAATAAGATACAATGCAAAAGAATGGAACCCCTTCTCCTTATAGTGACTTGGTATTAAACAAAGCTCGATAGCCATCTGTGGGTATGGTTTTGACTTGCTCATCCCTCAATTGTGATAACGTTTTCTATAATATTCCTGAAAATTACACACTTGGCTAGCCCCACATGTTTTGAGTAATGGGGGAAAACATGGAATCCACTCTTACCATGGTGGTAAACATGGTAGGTCAACTTGCGAGAGGCATCACTTTCACATACAAACTTTGATTGAAGCGATTCTTGCATCGTTGGAAAGGTCACGATGTGTAGAATATGGAATCTTATTGAAAAGTAGGTTTGGACAAAAAAAATGTTGTTTGATGCTTCAAAATGGATTTGGAATATTTCAGACAGGTTTTTGGCCCCAAATTTCCAAATTGGGAACTGTCACTAAAAGGACTTTACCAGTTGATTCCTCCAATTTTTTCCACCAAAAAGAATTGACATGGATGGAAAATAATATAATGATCCAATTTGGATCATAACTCCCCATTTAGGGATACTTTTGGTCCCTATTACCCCCCCATGCCTAGGTGTAACTAGAGTAGATCATGTTGCAAGGCCCATAATGAAGACAATGATCTCGACGATGATGATGAACAACATGTCCACTCATGGCAACCCAACAACCCCTCTGAGATGCCTCTCTCACTCTTGATCAACAAGGATGATCATATACAATAAACATAGTCTTTGGGAGATGGTGGTCCAATGTCATCATGAGGTACATTAGCCCTTGTTTTATATGAAGTGCCTTATTTAATATACTAGGCATGTGAATGAGGATCATTGGTTGAAGTTGGATAAGGAATCATAAGCTCAATAAGTTAATTTTTTTTCCTTGTTTCGCCTTGGTGGCCATCAGTGTATTCTAGTCTTGTGTTTTCATCCCCAAGGAAAAGGGGTATTACTAGGGGGCTCTAACAAGGGTAATGTTCCAATCCCCCCCATACTTAACATTTACCATCCTGGAGCCTATCACAGCGTATTGAACTTCGATAATGGGTTATAGTTCATTCTCTAATGAGAATAAGGGATAGAATGTCGAGGTTGATGCAACTATTATTAAAAAATGATAACTTCCAATTATAAGAGCTAGAGGTCATCTTGAGATCTACCCCCTCTAATGGTAATCACCCCTTGTCTTAATGCACTGAATGCACATTTGTAACAAGACTTTATCCTAGTAAAAATGAAAGAATAAATCTTGAAACATGTAGAGGGGACTTGCAAAGCAATAAATTGGTAACAAAAGGAAAGAGAAGTGGTTCAGAATGAAAAAAGTAACAAGGAAAGGATACATCAAGCAACAAGTGGTCCCTCCATAAAGGAGCTCATAGAAATGGACCAAATGATTCCATAAGCCATGAAGTAAGCCCGACACATTTCACTATCACACTTATTTTTGAAGATTTCTTTTCTTTCCTGCTTCTCTCGAGACGTATCCATCTACTTGGATATTTTATTTCTTTCTTTGGTTGGCACACCTAATAGGGTTTGATGATGGTCCTCCCATAGCTAAACTTGCAAAGTTGCAATAAGGTCTTGAGAAAATGTGAAGTTTGAAGGGTATACTTAATGTGAATTGTTGATGTAGATTCTATGTTAAGTAACAATTTACTTTATATGATCTAAGGACTCTTATACCTTGTGAACATTAGTCTTACTTGATTCCATAACTCTTATTGATTTGGATGCACCTAGCATGGTTCTTTAAAGGATGTCCCATGCTTTCACCCATGACGTTGTGCATTTATTGCGGGATATGATATGTGTAACATAGAGTGTTGAGTCATTTGATGACTTGACATACTCAGACACTGTCTCTCACATCTTCTGGACCTTGGAATATGGACATATGAGATTTCATTTTGACAAATATGGTCATGATGGCACACATATGGGTAGAAATCCCACACTTTGGATAGTGCACCCACACCTTACTCAACCATTTGATGGAGGACGTTGCACCTAGATTACCTTGGACACTACTTAAAGAGGTGGTGCATGATCATTCCACCTTGGACGATGCCTCTCTCACTTTGACATTGGGCTCTTTGATGATGATGTCATGTGCTAGGGTTTGATTGAGATGATGGGGCTTGTTTTCCATTGGACACCATTTGATGACTTGAGATGTTCCATGACACTCGATGAGGATTATCAACCTTTCTTTCAGCATTACATGATAACATGTGTCCTTGAAAGGCTCTCTTCACGTTATTGAGGGATTGATGTCACCACATGTGTGACCCTATGGTGGTTTATTTTCATTTATTGTCATTTTAGAGGCTATTTGAGTGGCCAGTCCCACTTGCATCATGGATTAGTGTTGTTTTACTTCATATTGTGGACAAATAATGCTTGGTTACCTCATATAAAAAGAGGAAGCACTCAAACTCTTTTTCATCATCACAACTCCTCACACTTGTGAGGGATCTCTCTTAGAAAAGTTATCTCTACTTCTCTTGTTCTGTTGGAGTCTTATGTGCACTATTGGAGTGATGTTTAGGATGGATGTTTCTCTTGTTGATGGTGATCCCTTCATGAACTAGGTTTCCTCATTATGATGCGCCTTGCTATTAAGTGTTTACTTCAGATGCATGTGGTGTTTTCTTGGTAAATCTTGGTAATTTGTTTTATTAGAGTGGTAATTTTGCATATTATCTTGATACTTTCTAAAATATTGAAACCCTAAGGAAGGATTAAGATTGTTATCCCCTTCCCTTATTGTCTTTCACATTGACTAGTTGAAGCATTTAAGATTTTCCTTAAGGGTTATGAGTGGCTATCCCCTAGGGTTTATCTTAGCTAGGGTTTATTTCTATGAGTTAGGAGTGGCTATCCCCTTAGGGTTTATATTATCTAGGGTTTAGTTCTACGAGTTAGTACTGGCTATCCTGCTAGCTTCAAAACATAGTTTCCATTCATTTTCTTTGCTAAGATGCACTAGAGAAAGTGGGACGATACCTAGGGTTTCTGAGTGGATAAAATTTAGTGGCCTCTTCCTTCAAGATTTCACTTAGTTCTACATGTGGATAGCTCTAGGGTGTAAATATTCACCTTCTCTCTTGCTTGGCCTCCTTGAATGCATTATTTTACTCCATTTTCCCTTAATAAAGTAGACGACACTAGTCCATATGCTTATGAAGCTTAATACTCTTAACAACTCTCAATCTCAAAAACCTTACTTAATCTAGATTTATGACATCATTAGCATGCTATTGTACCTCACCGCTTTGAATAACTATTGGATAACTTGGTGCTGTCATAAAGTGAATGCTACAACCATTAGGGCTTGTATTTGTTGTTTCATATTTAATATTGCAGCAAAACTTGCTCAAAAATCTTGTTTAGCAATTGGATATTGTACTACTTGTTGAAGACTAATTTCTAAGACATAATTGCTAATTTTTTGGGCTGATTTACTCATTGCTGCTGCAAATTACTTATCATTGATATAGATTGGTTTACCACTGCACTTTACAACGACAATTTGTTTTACTTGTTATCTAGTGTCTAAAGGTGAATGGTATGCAATATAACTTGGTGATTGATGATTTTATGCATTGAAAAGTTTCTTGTCTTGCACACATTGACCAATTACCTTGAACAACCAATTTCACCCTTCATCCTTCCCATAACAAGCTTAACCTATTGAGTGACCAAGATAGGGGTGTTATAGACGTGCCCTGACTTGCTATAGCATCCCTTGAGGTCACCAGGGAAACCTACCTTGTGTTGTCCCTCTTTCCTTCACTAAAACGAGGGAAGTATTTTCTTTGGTAACAATGATAGATACTTCTAATTGTTACCCAAGATTGGCATCTTGTGAAAGGATTTGCACAAGTACAAATACTGTGATAACAGTCCCCAAAAACTTTACTGAATGAGGTGAGAAATTTTTTCCTCTACCTTCTCCCTAGAGTACCATTTTGTTTTTTGTTTTTCTTGTAATTTGTCATTTCAACCCAATCTGTCAAAGGTCATGTTGCCCTTGTCTTGTAGTTCTAGAATTCTTCTACAAAATTGTGTCTTCTTCCAACTCTGTCTAAGGATCTGGTGCTAAGTCCTCTATGGTACATAGGTCCTTCTACTCCTCTCGACCCAATATGGAAGGCTCATAGAGTTTCATATCCCCAACATTCACTACTAAGTAAATGTGCATGTATGGGAGTAGACTGAGTCTGCAGGCGTTATCTCCCACTTTTTCCAATATTTCGAAAGGGTCATACCATAGAGCCTTGATATTATTAATTGGACCCTATAGTATTTCCTTTGTTTAGCTACAACCAAACCCTGTCTCCCACTTTGAATGACTTCTCGAATCTGTGTTGATCGTGTTTGGCCTTATACTTTTCTTGTGACTTATTCAACGTCTCTTGTACTTACAAATGGACAACTTCTATCTGCCCATTTTTTTATGGATGGAATGTTAGTATCAATCTTCTCCCACAATGTAGTCCATGTTAAGTTTTGAGCTATTATTAGTTTTATTTTCAATTTCCTAGATAGCCATAGCATAGATAGGATCACTAAGAGAAACACAATCACAAGATACACAACATTTGTCCTGGGAAACCCTCATGTGGAAGAAAACCCAACAAAAACTTCCTTAATATAGATAGAAAATACAATGCCAAGACAATAAACCAAGAAATAAATAATATCCTCTACTAAGCAATGTGCCTCTATCTCTTCCTTCTTTCAGCAACTGGCAATTGTAGCTTCCTTCAAACTTTCACACCAGATGAGTGAGTTGACTGAGTGAACAAATGAGGCACTGGCTTCCTTTATTTATACAAACTGACAGGTGCTGAAAAGGTGTCTCTTTGCTGGGCAGGGCCAACTTGTCTTTATGAGTGGTTAAAACCACTTTAATTATCCTGGGGCCAACTTCTCAATTTTCATAATACAATTAGGGTTTGACCAATCCGTAAAAGGGGATTTGGTCAATTACAATGCCCGACATGATCAATCCACAAAAGGGGATTGATATAATGAATAATAAATGAATAATAAATAGAATACTCTTTGCAGTTACAATATTTCAACACTCCCCCTTAACAAAAAGGGTATTCTACAACATCATCATGAGAGAGAGAAAGGGAAGCAACAACAACAAAATTTGGAACACTTACTGGCATATCTATAAATCATAGGAAGTTTTTCTCATCATCAATATCATCATTCACAGCAGGGAGATGGAATGCCATCATCCTCTACATCAACATGGATTAGTATAAAAATAATACATCATCATCAATAACAACACAAGGTTGATACAACATCAACAACAACAATATCACAGCACAAAGGCTGGAGCATCATCGACAACAACAACATAACAACACAAAGGCTAGAGTATCATCAACATCAACACTAGGCTGGAAATCTTCAGCACGAAGATGACATCTCAACAAAATCAACACAAGGCTGGAAAACTTTAGCATGAGGTTGGCATCTCAACAACATCAACATGAAGCTAGAAATCTTCAGCACTAGGTTGGCATCACAACAACATCAACACGAAGTTGGAAATCTTTAGCACTAGGCTGGCATCACAACACGGGGATGACATCACAACAACATCAACACAAGGATGGAAATTTTCAACACAAGGCTGACATTTCAACAACATCAACACGAAGCTGGAAATCTTCAGCACTAGGCTGGAATCACAACACGAAGTTGGCATCACAACAACATCGACACGAATCTGGAAATATTCAACACTAGGTTGGAATGACAGCACGAGGCTGGAATCAAAACAACATCAGCACGAAGCTGGAAATCTTCATCACTAGGCTGGCATCACAACACGAGGCTGACATCACAACAACATCAACAAGTTGTTCATCTATGCCAACATACTGGATCTTTATGGCTCCTCTCTACACCATATCATGAATGTAATGATATCGGATCTCTATGTGTGTTGACTTGTCATGGAACACATGGTTCTTTGTCATCTTTATGTAACTTTGATTATCACATAGGATCATGGTTGCTTCCATCTCCAGATCAAATAGATCTATCAACAAATTTCGAAGCCATATGGCTTCACAACTAGCAGAACATGCAACAATGTATTCCTCTTTTGTCATGCTGAGAGAAATACTTGATTGCTTCCTACTCTGCCATGAAGTCGTGGATGACCTTAGACTGAAACAACATCCTGAAGTGATCTTTCTATCAGAAAAAATTCCAGCTCAATCTGAGTCGGTGTAACCACTCAGTCTGAAGTCATGATCTCTAGTATAAGAGAGACGAAAATCCAACGTACCCTTAAGGTATCTCATCATATGTTTTTCATCAACAATGTGAAAACGTCTGGGTTCTACTAGATATTGACTCAAGGAAAAACATATATCTAGCCTAGTATTCGTCAGATACATCACTGAACCAATAATATGTTTGTACAGAGTAGCATCAACCAATTATGACGAGGTATCTACCAGGAGCTTCAACTTAGTTTCCATGGGTGTGTACATGGATTTGCATTTCAATATGTCAAACCTCTTCATTTTAACTGCATACTTCCCTTGGTTAAGGAAGATCTTCTTTGTTCTCTGCCAAACTTCAATACTTAAGAGATAATGCATTTATGTCTTCCATCAAACTCTGTAGCAAGATTCTTCTGCAATCTATGATGAGAATTTATTCATCTTGTCAAGAATACATCATCTACATATAGTAGTAACATCATTGGCTCATCATTCATAACCTTGAGATAAAGGTTAGAATCAACTTTACTCTTGGTAAAGCCTAAGCTTGTCAGGAAACTGTCAATTATTCCATACCAAGCTCTAGGAGCTTGCTTTAACACGTACAAATCCTTCTTCAACTTGCAGACCCGAGTCTTTCTGTCTTCAACTTCAAATCATTTTTTTCTCATTACATTGTACCAATCTGGTACACTCGCTCAGCTGCAACTCAATATGAACAATCATGTGCTAGCTCTATGTGCTCTCTGCAAAGCACTATCTGTCTCACTTCCTGAGAGTATGTCCTCTCCTCTTTCTGCAACTGTTCCTTCTGAAATTGGGACTCTTCACCTACACTTGCTCTAAACATGAGAATGGTTGGTCCATTCTCACTGTGACTTCTGAAATCTGGGAGTAACTCCTCTACTCCATCATGGCAACACCTTCATCTAAAATTGAGAGTGGCTCAATAACCGATACTAAAGATGGATCTTCTTCTTTCATGGAGGTAACGCTATTTATTATTTTAGTTATATCTCCATGACCCATCTAATGTACTGCACCAACTGCCACTCAATTTTAAATATGGCGATTTCTCCCCTTGCATCTCATACTATATATGAATCATGGTTGTTCTCGTTGTCTTCATAAATACTGGAACTATTTCTTCAATTACTGGAGTAAGTGTCTCATCATAGTCTTCTCCCTCTTCCTGGGAGAATCCTCTAGACACACACCATGATTTGTACATTTGCAACATGCTTGATCTGTATAGATCAGTCTTGGAAGTCAATATTGACTTCTCTTCTAGTCTCACGGAAGAATCCATATCCTAGTCTTTCTGAATGGCTTCCTTCTTTGTCACTGAAACAAGGGAATCTTCTAGAAGATTTTATATCTCCTAGGAGTCTCTGAAGTTACGATCTAGTCTTCTCATGGCATCTGTCTCGCAATCCTGGAAGTTGCCTCTTCATCTGATCCTTTCTGAGATCAGGCTTATCCTTTATTTCTTCCGAGTCTACAAGGAATTCATCCTCTCTTACGGGATATACTTGGTGTTGAATACCAAGTCTAAATATGAAAGACTGATTCAATCTTCAAATGATTTTTGCTTCCCGTCAAGGTGGCTTCATTAACCTTTGAACAATTCTGTTGTGAGTTCTTGTTCTAATGTTCGATCATATTTGGAGCCTTTTGCTCCTTACAATCAATCTTCGTATGAGATACTCTAGATCTCAACATATAGCTTCTTCTTCATCTTCTTTGGTACATGAATGTATATGGTTATGTACAAAGTCTGCTTCATGTCTCATCTATTATGTTCCCTTATGCAACCTTCACTATAGCTTCCTCAGGGTTATCACCTGTGACCTGAAACAAGGTCATCAAAACAACAAGCAAGAATAATACTCTTTTGATAATAGTAAATAAAACAATAGCACGAACAATTGTCATTGTAGCTCCTTTAGAGATTTCACTTGTGACCTGTCTAAAACAAGGATCAAAAGTAAAAAATACAATATGAAATGAGGTCAACACTCTTCTAGTGTTGTGATAAAACATTCCTCCATGGTAACCTGGAACTAACACAAGTTTCTCCTCGAGGATATTTTAGTTGTATCTGGTAAATGATTACATTAATCATTTATCTCAATATGCTCACATGCTACCAAACATAATGATTTTCAAAGACTGCTACCTCAACTATAGTGTTTATTGAAATGAGGTAGCTATCAACTTGTGTTACATGTCAAAATCACTCATTGTAATGATGGCTAGTGTCGTCATTATAAATATCGCAATTGTCGCAAGTGTTGCAAACATCATATTGTCTTTGTCGTCTCTCTAATGACATCGTAAGGACACTAAGACACCTCAAAGACTAGTTTTGAGGAAGGAAAATCAATTGACAGAAAAGTACAAACCTTGTGCCACTAAAACATCAATTTTGGGAGGGAGTGCCCCCCTACCTACAGACAGGGAGCTCTTGCGCTCTATATTCCCTTATAGAGGAGCATTCCAGCGCTCTGTTCCCCTTTTGAGGGAGTGCTGCTCTTTTTTGGGAAAAATTCGGTTTGTTGGAGGAAATCAGGGGACAATCCCCTCAATATCTGAAGGTAGTTGGGCTCGAATCTTGGGTCAAGGCATGATCTTAGGAGAGATCCACAACTGAAGGAGAGGAATCCTCAACTTATCCCAAATATATCTCAAGTGGTTAGGCCTCTCCAAGCCTATATAAGGAGGCCTCCTCATGGTAGAAGGGATGGATAGAGATTGCGAATTACACCAAACTTATGATCCCATAAGTGAGATTCCATCAAAGCAATTAGTGTAGAATACTTGAGCAAAGGGGTTGGACAAGGAGAACTGGAAGAAGTTTATGCACCTTCATCAAAGGATTGTAAGTGCTTTTACTTGTTCTTATTAATATATCAATTCTTGGCTTGTTTCTTTCAAACTTATTTTTGGTTCCACATGAGTTTGTCTTCAGTAGATAGATCTATGTTTGAGCTAATCTCAATAGGATAGGAAGTTCTTTGTACTTTTGTTTATTTTATAGGACCTGTTGAGGAGCTCAGGATTGGAGGTCATCTTGGATCTTGTGAGGACAAACTCCGTTAACAAGGTACATATCCCTCTTCGTCCTTTTCACATATTAGCTTAATCAGATCTAAAAAGAATGTCAGTGTCCATGTTAATCACTTTTCTGTCTTGGCCTTAGGAGTCTAGAGACCTAGAGGGAATCTGCTTGTCCACAGGAGGATTCACTTGTAACAGAAATTGGTGACTCCGTTGGGGATAGGTTCATTTTTGTTTCCATTTCCAAGATATTGTTTTGGTCCTTTTCCCTTTTCTTGACCTTCTCCATACTATCTTTGATTCTTATATTTGTTTGATTGCCTCTTTATTTCATCATGATCACTGTGATTTGCTGAGCTTGCTTGTTTTTTTTTTTTTAGTGTTTTTCTGAGTTTTGAGAGCAGAGTGCTCCCCTCTGTTGTTGTCAGAGCGCTAGCGCTCCCTTTAAGCCTTACATAGAGTGTTGTCCCTTTCTGTGAGGAATTCTTCAAAATTTTCATCTTCTGAAGCTGTTTCCTCAGTTTGGCTTTGGCTCAGGAGTTTCATCCTCTCAGTCCATCTTGGTATTGGCCTTCAACACCCCGTTTCTAAGAATTGATCTCTTCTTGTTTGGGTTTTTGACATTTTTATTTCCTTAATTTGAAGTCACTCTTCATCTTTATTGATTTAGAGGTGTCTTGCTTCTGTCTTCCCATTTATCTGGTTGAGTAGAAACCTTTGTGAGGAATTTCAAATATCTTTGTATCATCCCATTTGATCTTTGAGGTCTTTTGCCCAAATCTTTTTTAATCTTTTTGAGTTTTTTTTTATTTCATTCTGTAAATTTTGTGATCTTTGTCTTTCTTGTCAATCATAACAAGAGTGTGTCTTTGTTTGTGAAAAATTTTCTTCTAAGTGTCTGAAATTTTTTTATCTTAAAATCTGAATGACATTAGAAGTTTTGCGACAAAATTGAAAATCACGCACACACAAAGCAGAAGAATATTTTTATGATTGTTTTTGAATGTTAGAAGAACTTTTATGAGATTTTTAAATTTACATCGAATTTGAGTGAGAAACAAATTGATTCAGGACATTGCATAGTGTTTGATAGTGGAAACAAATTTTCTCCTTCCCTTAAATATGCATTCATCGAAAGAAATGATTGCTTATCATATTTTATGAATTTGTTGGGAATTGAGTCATAACACCATCAATTTCACTTTCATACACCCTTTGAGTAAAGAACAACTGCAAAATGAATGCTAATTAAAAATTATCTAGAACATTTTGTTTTTAGGATCTTCCACCAACGTTAGACTAGGATTAGCACTTTGGATTAGGCTGTGAGTACAACTCTCCAAAGTTTTCAAAAAAAAGACATTAGCATCCTACGATAGGGAGAGTCAAATAGAATTGTCGTATAGACTTTCTGGGATACCCCTCTCACACATGTGTTACACACGAGGTCGCATTTGAGAGAGTTACAGAGATTATCCCTCCGTGGTTCAACCGTTTGTAGTGGTCAGATCGTATATTGAGGGTTCTTCTTGAGGTTCAACTGGTTTCATTTGGTATTAGTGCTTCGTGAACTCCGAATCCGTTCGGGGTCCTCTGGAGTTCTACCGGTCCATTTGTCCTAAGTTCTCTCGAATAATTTCAGACTTGTTATCCTGCTCATACATTCAGATCAGACTGTCGACTGTACCCGCCCAGGGAATGACTGCGAGTTGGTGTCCTTAGTTGCCATAGTCCTTATGTACTTACACAAGGTGACAGTGAAGGGAAGTCTCACTGTACCTGGAACAAACATTGGTCAAACTCACTTGGGATCCTTGGAGGGTAAATCCACATTTACTGCGTGGAAGCTTGCACCAAGGCGAAAGTCCATTATGCAGGTCGCGATTGTAACTGTTCCACCATATCCTAGCCCCTTCTTGACTTGATCACGCGACGTTGGATTTCATCACCAACTAGTATGGTCTTTGAGAGAAGTTTTGTTTGCTTGGTTTGATTCCTAGATTTGATTAGTGTATGTTGTTTCTTTGTCGTTAGTTGGTCATAGATTTTTTCCGTCGAATTTTTAGTTCCGCTAACAATGACCCTCCACGTCATTCGTGTAGGGTACAGGGCCTTCCCCCAGAAAATATGGAAGAATTTAACCCTTTACCCCCTCATGATACAGATGGCTCTCCTCAACAAAGTGAGGTTCATGACATTATAACCTCACAGGAGGAAGGTTCCTCTTCCTTAGAAGATTTTTGAATTGTTACGGATCCTATGGAGGATTTCCGCATTCCCACTGGACATGAAAGGAATTTTCTCCATATGAATTCAGTTGGAGAACTTGTTGTCATTGATCCTTTTGAAATTCCGACCGTGTCTCATTCGAATCCTCTGGTCGGAAACCCCCTTTGGACTTCTGATATAGTTCTAAGCCCACCTCGCATAGTGCGAGCCCTTAACGGATTAGGGGCAGGTGCTGATATACCTGTCATTTCTCAAATACCAGAACCATATGTTACCTATACCATACCTTTAGATCATTTTACTGGTACTACCGTCAGTTCCATCTCACCTTTCGTTGGTCCGGACATGCAGTCTGTTGGTCCAAGTTCCATTATTTCTCTCTAGATGGCCCATTCTACGATGGTCCCTCATGTTGGGACTATTCCCACCGATAATGTGGTGGTTAGACAAGCTCCCATTGGTACACCGGTATCATCTCAGCCTTCCTCATCACTTCCCCTTGGGTACATAGCACTAAATTCTTCTGTTGTCAACACTACCCAAGTTATACCCTGAAGTTATATACCTACACAACTACTCGGAGGGACCAATCTTGGTGGCTCTAATCCATTAAGAGGCACCAGTCAGTCGTTTACGTCTGGTTTCCAAATTCCAGGGACTCAACCTCATGCTGGGGAGAAACCTCCTTTTGGAGGGAAACCTCCGTCTAGGGGGGAACCTCCATTCGACCGACAACCTCCGTTTGGGGGGAAACCTCCATTTGGAGGGAAATGACATGCTGAGGGGTAGCCTCAAATTGGAGCCTATCATCAACCTTCTGGATAGAATGCATGTACAACACCCAATCCTTGGCACGCTCCTTTTCCAGGAAATCCACTATTCCTTGTGGGCAACATTCTCAAGGACAACAAAAACCTTATCCTCCTTATGGAAAAAATGTTTATCCACCGTATGGACAAACCCATCAACCGAATTATAATCCTCAAAATCCATCAGGTTATCCTCCGCTCTCACATGTTTCTCAACCCTCTTCGAATCCTGTTTACTTTGCTCAACAACAACCGTATGCAGGAGGACCTACTGGTTACAATTATCCACCTAACCCAGTTTACGGTCCTACTAGTGTCCCTATGCCACACCAGTATCACCCTCAGGTCAATCGAAAACTACCTTTCCTTGCTACTCTATATCTTCTGGACTTGTCTCGATTAGCTAATGATCCTATATTGCATTACCCTTTCTGGCCAGTGATTCCAGCTAAACTCCCTTATGATATTCTGAAGTTTGACAACAAAGCTGGAGAAGACCCCAACAATCACGTAATGACTTTCCATTTATGGTGTTAATCAAACTCCTTAATGGATGATTCTATACATTTGCGTCTTTTCCAGCGAACACTTATGGGCTCCACAACCAAGTGGTATATTGAATTACCACGTGGTTCCTTCCGAGATTTCAACTCCCTTGCCATGTCCTTCCTCACCCATTTTCAACTCCCTATCCAATATGAGACAGGTAATGAACTCCTGACCTCCCTTTGTCAGACCAACTCCGTGCACATCTTTGACCATATTCATGAATGGAGGCGACGATGAAGGTTGATCAAAGCAGTCATTCCTGACCAATTATTGGTAGGAATGGTTTACCAAATCACTTTTACCCCCGATCGCTCATGATGTTTCTATGGGTGGTGTAGTTACTGAAGAAGAAGCCATTGCCAGAGCCCAGTACTTAGACTTGGTGTATTCCCAGTCTGGTACTTTATATGAGTTGATTCCTAATGCTACCCGTGCCACTAATGATCCATCCAAACCTTCATCTTCATCACATGCGGATGGCATTATTGGTTCCGTCAAAACTCAATCTACATCCCAGTCGGCTGAAGCTTGACCTCGAGCTACAACTTCATCTGCTCCTATTCCGACCACACCCTCTACCTCCTCTCATACTCAAGTCTCTAAGGTGAATGTCATTCTGTCTTCACCCTCATAGAAAACTGGAGGTAAGAAAAAGGCAAGGAATAAAAACAAAAAGACTAATAATAATGAACAACCAAAATATCAAAACTTGTCGCCTGCTAAAAAAAAGAAACCATAGCGGAAACTGAAGTTCCCATGTCTTATTTGTGGTGACGATCACTACACTCGAGACAATCTGCAACGCGATGAAGTGGCAAAACTCTTTAAAGGGAATTCTCAACCCGCCATGCTGACTCAACCTTTTCCACAACAACAATCTATGGTTTCTCAAACCCCCTCTCCAGGGGGCAGTTCCAGCCATACTGCTCATGATGAAGCCTCAACAAGTTCCCATATCTATCTCTTCAACGAGATCGATCTAACCACCCACTCAATGACATACGACACACTAGTTAAACCGAACTAAGCGAAGATCACTAATGGTTCTTCACAAGATCCATCACCATCCTCCATTAGTCCTCCATCCGCCAGTCCTCCATTTGGACCACTCCAGATCAAGAAACCTATGTTTGACTCTATCTTACACCCTCCTAAGAGCACTATCCAAAAGTATACCTTTAATCCTAGCTCACGTGCCACCCAACACTACAACATCATTGAATATCTGGCTCAAGCAATGTGTGATATGTCCACGTTAGAAGTTCTGCAGCATTGTCCCAGTCAACGTAGAACGCTCTTAGCCTCCATTGGCACTTTTGATCCTAAGTCATCCAACAATATCACATTTAACATAGATAATTTTACATCTCGGCTCTCTCACCAACTTTCTTTCCAAGTTGATGTTGTTTTTCACAATCAACAAATCCACCGAACTATTCTGGACGGGGGAGCCTCGACCTGTGTCATGTCTCTGGCCTGTTGGAAAATCTTGAAATCACCTTCACTTAATAAATCCCCAACAATGTTACATGCATTCGATGGGAAAGGTTTTCATCCATCCAATTGGGCAGAAAAACCATTTATGTTGACGTTGAGGTGGTCGATGCTCCCCTCGATTACAACTTGTTACTTGGAAGAAGTTGGTTCTATGCTATGACCACCATTGCTTCGTCAGTTTTTCGATGTGTACAATTTCCTCATCAAGGTAAAATTGTCACTATCGATCAGTTAGATTTTTGTACGCCTGACGCTCGCATTCCCGCTACCAACAATATTCCCTTCTTGGGAGATCATAAGATCATGTATGAAAGCGTTGGTGTTGGCTTGTTGAAAGACTCTAGCCTCATGGGCACCTTCCCTACACCAATTCCACCCACTGCACATCATATTGCCACAATCAATATGATTTCGACTACGATTTACCAATCCTTGGAATCATCCGACCCTTGGATTGTACCCAGTCTGTTGGAATTCGATGCACTCGGTGACACCATGCCACTTAGTCCAGCTAAAACCTCATACGTTTCTATTCAATCTGCCTCTCCCTCTTCGGATGACCAACATCTCTTGGCACCCGACACTTATTCGATGCCATCATGGTTAAATTCCTTTTCATTAGCAATCGATTACATTTCCCAAAATTTTCCTTCCGACAAATCTATAATGGAAATGCTTAGCCTCGACAATGTACCTTGGAATGATAGCCATCATCGATCTTCTTTTCTTCCACCTCTGGAAGAAATTCAAGAAGACATACACTCTGTCTTCCCTTATGATGTTGTCGACTTTCCACAATATCCCATCCTCGCCCAAGATACTCTTTCTGAGGGGAATTTGGGAAACATTTCATCTACGATCGTTGTTGATATTTCGATCGAGGAAGGTATCGTGGAAAACATTAACCTCAGAGTTAATTATTCACCCAAAGAAGTGGTCTCTTACACCACTTTATTTAAATAATTTCACAATGTCTTCGCCTCGAGATACGAAGAGATGTCTGGGATCGATCCATAGATCATTGTACATGAGATTAAAACCTATCCTGGTGACAAACTTGTTCGATAGAAACTTCGCCTAGTCCATCCTAAAAAGACTACGACTATTAAGGTAGAGGTTGAGAATTTATTGAAATCTGGTTTCATTTATGTTGTCCCCTTGATGGAATGGGTTTCCAATATCGTCCCAGTTACTAATAAACAGGGGACCATTTGCATCTGTGTTGATTATAGGGATCTTAACAAAGCTTGTCCGAAAGACAACTACCCCACACCCTTCATCGAGTAGATTATTGATAATTGCACTGGTAGCATAATTTTCTCTTTTATGGACAGTTTCTCAGGATATAACCAGATAGACATATTACTGACTGATCAACATAAGACAACCTTTATCTGCCCATGGAGAAATTTCACTTATCGAAAGCTACCATTTGGCCTTAAAAATGTTGGGGCTACGTTCCAGTGAGCCATGTCCTATGACTTCCATGATATCAAACATATTGCAGAACCATACCTCGATGAATTACCTACCCACTCATCCAGTCAATCTGACCATCTTGGTCATCTACGGGCTATTTTTCTTTGATGTCGGTTCTACCGCATCCATTTGTACCCACATAAATGTATTTTTGCTGTGAAATTAGGCCGACTTCTCGGCTTTTTTGTCTCCAAGGATGAGATTCAGGTGGATCCCTTAAATATTAAAGCTATTATAGATTTACCCCCACCTAACAACCTATGACAAATCCAAATTTTGTAGGGGAAAGCAAACTTTCTTCGCCGATTTATTTGTAACTACCTTGAAATCACTAAAGGATTCATGCGATTGTTGCAGAAAGATTCCGCTTTCATCTGGGATGATACTACTCAATGATCGTTCGATGCTCTTAAGCATGCATTGACACACACTCCTTTGTTGCATCCTCCAGACTATACGAAGGATTATATCCTTTACTTAGCAGCCTCTACTTCCACTATTTCCATGGTGTTAGTTCAACAGGACTCTTCTGGTGAAGAACATGTGATTTATTACATGAGTAAGAGTCTATCTGGACCAGAACTCTGCTATTCACATGTTGAGAAGTTGTCTCTGGAAGCCATCATCGTTGTACAGAGATTTCATCATTACATTATGTTACGCACCACCACATTTATCCTGGATTCGAACCCTATGTATCACATCCTAACCCGTCAGGTACTTGGGGGAAAATACTCAAAATGGATCATAATCCTTCAAGAATTCGATCTTGAATTCGCTAATTCCAAATCCAAAAAGTCCCTGGTGTTCACGGAACTCATTTGCAATTTTCCCCATGCTGACAAAGATACTGAGCATAGAGACTCTCTCCCTGATGAATCTCTATTCCTCATTAGCATTTATGATCCTTGGTATGGAGACATCATTCTCTATCTCCAAACACAATGTTTTCATCTAGATATCTCTCATGAAGAATGTCGTTGTATCCGCCACCACTCTCGTCGTTATATCATTATCAACGACACCTTATATCATCATGGCATTGATACCATCCTATGGAGATGTCTAACTCATGAAGAGGATGAACACATCCTCAATGACTGTCACATTGGAGACTGTGGTGGTCACCTTTCGAGGATGGCTACAACCCAAAAAATCTTACGTTATGGATACTTCTAGCCCTCCATGCCCAAGGATTGTATGGAGGGCGTCAAAAAGTGCCCACCCTGCTAAGTTTTTCAAAACAAGGCACACACCCACCCTGCGCCACTGCATCTTGTTATTGCCATCGACTCCTTTGACAAATGGGGAATCGATTTCATGCAGTGTAAGCCTACCTCAGCCAGGGGGCACGGTTATATAATCATCGTTGTTGATTACTTTACAAAATGGGTTGAGGCTATGCCTACCATTCTGAACGATGGTCGTACTACAACACTTTTCTTTTTTAATCACATCATCACTCACTTTGGTGTTCCACAGGCCATTTCCACTGATCATGGTTCCCATTTTCAAAACCAGATGATGAGTGAGTTACATACCAAGTTGGGTTTCACCATGAGAACTCATCCCCGTATTATCCTCAAGCTAACAGACAAGTTGAAGCCATCAAAAAATTCCTCAAAACTATGATCCAACAGATGGTAGGGGAAAATAAGACATCTTGGCATTTAAAACTCTTCTCCGCTCTCTGGGCTTATCGAACCTCAGTAAAAACTGCTACTAGATTCACTCCCTTCCAGTTAGTATACAACATTGAGGCTGTCTTACCAATCACGTGCGAAATTCCTTCGCTAAATCTTAAAGTAGAACTCCTACCTCACACTTTTGCTGAAGAGGAACGTTTCCTACATCTGACAAGGTTGGACGAAACACATCTTGATTCTACTCTCGTCCATACAACAAGTCTGTCCATCCTCGCACTTTTGCAGAAGGAGACTTTGTCCTCGTTTATGATCAGGCTCATGACAAGTTAGGGACAGGGAAGTTATAACCTCTATGGCATGGTCCCTACATCATGAAACGTGTTCTACATAGAGGCACCTATGAACTTGTCGATTACGATGGATTTTCCTTGAGTGAGCCCCGTAATGGGCTTTAACTGAAGAAGTACTATGCCTAGGACATCTCGCATACGTTCTTTGTACACTATTGTATTTTTATTTTTGGTGTGTATTTTCTTTTGCGTGCTCGAGTTTTTGCCTTAGCCACTTATACTGTGTCTTGTTTTTTCATGCGTAGATGACATCTTCCTTTCCTATCTTTGTCAGGTTTGCGGATGGTGCTAGTCGACACACCTAGAACATTGCTTTCACAGTTTGGGTCATTTACCACTCTAATGAGTTGGTTAGTTCAGGGGGTATTTTCTTAGGATCGACAACTAACAACATGGCAGAATATCATGTTGTCATCAGAATTTTAACTGAAGCATCCTCTCTAGGCATTTCTCGCATAATTGTCAATCTGGACGCTCAACTCGTAGTATGTCAAATCAATCGTATCTACACTATTCACAATCCTATCCTGCTACATCTCAATCTATGAGTTCGTCGTCTTGAATGAATGTTTGATTTCATCGAATATTGACACATACCAAGAGAACTTAATACTGTTTCAGATTCGTTATCAAATTACATTATGGATAAATATCTCACACATAGATAAGTTTTCATAAAGGAAATGAGTTACATCACATTTCATCATGTAAATTAAAACACAACACATAAGAGACATCATTTGAAAATCATTTGGCACTGTAAAAACTCGGAAATGTATATATATATGGCATGACTAAAAATGTTTGATTACATAAAAAATGATACATAGATAGGAAAAATGTGGGTCACACCCATAAGCATCGTCATACAGACTAATCACCAAGAATAATTCTAATCTCCTTGCATTGCATTATGCTCCGAGTAACACATTATTTCACGGGCTACTCGCCTCAGTAGAGAGTTAAGATTCTCAGACACCCCTACAATGTGTCTTTGTAGATGTAACACCACTTCCCACCTCCTAAAAGGAGGGATACCTGTCGTGAGGCCTTGGAGGTTTCTTTCAACCTCCTGGAGTCCTCCTACTGCTACCCCCTTATCAACTACAATTTGATCATCTCTGCAACGCCCTAATGCCGACATATCTGCTGGACATGTTGCTCCCCTATCTGCACGATGAAATGAATACATCTGTTAAATACTCTTCTATGTACCCCAAAAAATTAATATAATGTTTTAAAATCAAAAAAATTGACAAGATCGTTTTTGGTTTCTTACCTGATGCATCCCAATCCTCTCCTACTAGAAGAACCAAGTCCATGCTTCCCTAAAAATATACTCTGGCGTATGGAAATTCTTCTATCACAATCAATTGGCATCTCATCCAAGCAAAGAAACCACCAGTGAATCTAAACTCTGAATCTGAACTTAGTCTCGGGGACAGGATTGTCCACTGTTCCATACGTGGTTCTCCCATTGGACGCACTGCGAATGCGATCTGAGGTTGCATCTGGGGAATGTGCTCTAAAAATAATGAAACCAAGAATGAACCATATATGAACTACTTCTGCTGACCTGCTATGCATCTTGTAATTTGTTCCTTCACATGGTGAAGAAACCCTGCACTCCAGTGAAATAGTGTCGGCTCTAAAAACTGTAAACCATAGGCCACCTATGATCTTGAAACTAGGTGAGTGCTCATACTTCCTTCTATACTTGTCATGGAAAACAAGATGGATCGAAGAGTTAAGTCTCTGATATCTTTGATTGCAATCCTTCCTCCCACTAGTCTCGCTCCTGGGACACAATGGTTTGCCAGATACTCATCCACAGGTGCAAGAAGTGCCCTCTGCCCGGATAAATCTATGGAACCCCTCTCCTTGAAAGACCTGTTATGAAATATACATCCTCCAACTCGATGGTCAGAAGCTACATCCCTATCTGGAACTCTTGCTCTGCAATGTTCCACAACCTGATCATGTATTCGAGAAGAAGAATCTTCTTCTTCATCTTTTGCATTTTGAAATATTTGAGGAGACCAAAATTCCTCAACATAGATCTCGCTTGGGAACTTTGCAGAGTGGCCACATCATTAAGCTCATGTTCTCTTTCTTTCCACTCAAGCATGTTGCCGAAGTCACCTGCAATTAACAACAAAATTCATTAAATCATGATTTCGTCGAATTTTTGGCAATTTTAGAAGAAAAACTTTGAAAATGATTGTTTGTTTTTTTAAAATAACAATGCCCTCTTCACATGAACATCAAGTTACCAATCCACCCTTACATTAGCCATTTAAAATGTTCAAAAACTCAAAACGCCCTCCTCACATATTGAGTGTGCGTTAGCCATTTTTGGGCATTTTTCTTGTGTTTTTTTGAGGAAGCGTCCCATAGCCACCACATCAGAGCATTGGTGCACCTTTAATTGGTTAACGGGGGCATTTTCCAAGCCACCCAGCATTTACCCACGATTTTTAGAGGAGCACCGAGCTTGTTGAGCACTTGGGTTGACCCAGGGCATCATTTTTTATAATTTTTTAGTGCCTTAAAACAAAATATGAACCATGTAAAAGAAAGAGAGGAAAAAGAACACTAACCTAGTCCAAACGTTGAGGAAAATAATCAACCGTAGCTCCGACACCGAACAATTTAAGATTCATCTCCAAAACACAAATTCTCCACTGCTACAAATCTTTCAATAAATGAAATGGTAAATGACATTTTTACCCCTTTTTACTATTATACATTTCATTTTCACATATGATATAGTTATTTTTGGGTTTTTGAGAAATATTCGGAGGCTTATTAATCCCCTGGAATGTCGTTTTGACTTTATTGTTAGGTTTTGAAGTGAGTTTGTTCATTTTATCTTGTCACCTTCATGAGCATAGTCTTCGTTCATTCTCAAGCTCAAACACATGAGAATACGTCGGGTAAAATTTTATCTCTTTTTTGCACCCGCATGGATACACGAAAAAAGAACCCCCTGGAGTCTTCTTTAAACTCTTTTCAGACTCTTTAAACATGAAAATATTGTCGAGTGATCTTGCTTCCTTTCCCACTCATTAAAAGGTTTGAAAGGGCGTCTTTCGAGTGATAATTTATCTCTTTTTCGGCCTTGCAAGACTAACATTATGAAAAAGGACAACACTGGAGTTGTCTTTAAGTTGTTTTCAGACTCTCTAAATATGAAAAAACACCCAGTTTACCTTCTCTGGACTCGTTAAACAATCATACATTGAAGGGCCCATATGGGACCGAACCCTTACTTCTTCCAGTTCGCTAAAAAAAGGAAAAGGGACTTATCAAAGGTGAGCCATATCGAGCATGTGTTACCCTCCTTGAGCTCCTTAAATTAAAAAGAGGTACTCATCTATCTGGATGGGGGAAAAATTGAAAGAAGCAAGCCAAGTAGTTTTTTAGAACACTACCAGTAACTCTTACGGTCGCCCTTGAACATGACACTTTGTCTTTGCACACATTTTTATCTGCTAAACCTTTGCACTGAGCCAATCCTCTGAGTTTCTTTTATTCCTTTGGGTCACTTGACGAAAGTCACATCATCCAATGCATCATCAAGTTTTGGTCCATGTCACATTTTTTTTGTTGTGCCTCAGTGTTCAAGGGAAGTATCTTCCTCGAGAGTCAACCATCATGAATATCTTGTTTCAATACCCATGTCAGTCCATGTTCATTTGATCCACCAATTACATATATGTGTTTGTTTCGTGTCGTTGATGGGAGATACATCAAGGCCCTCCTTCGACGAGTCTATTCCTGTCGACTTCAACACATTATCCAGGAGTTAGACTTAGAATCCAGTTAGTACTTTGGGACCTGCATGCTTCAATGGCATGCCTCCTCATGTCTAACAGTGGGTTTACATCATTGACCCCTGATCGGATGATTCCATGGATGTTTGAATTCAGCTCATCCATTCACATTCTTTGGAATGTACTAGAGTACCTTGGGAATCATTGACATCAATGGTGATCTCCCTCGCGCTTGTTAATAGTTTACCTCATTGATCAGTAATCAAGTGGTTTCTGCCATGTTTGACGTCAGGACATCTATTCACATGGTTAGATTCGTACTACATAGAGATCGGTAAGAAGACCTTGGGTTGAGTCATCACTCTTATACATAATTTTCCTAGGTTGCGATAGAGTTTCTCTTGAACTATGGCACATACACTATTACATAGATCCACTTTGTATTGGTCGTGGCTATGTCTTGTCCTCTCGTAGATCCACTATGTATTCTTTGTGGCTATGATCAGTTCAGGTCATAGGTGTATAGATCCACATTGTATCTTTGGTGGCTATACATTTTATCAATATCATTATGGATCTGCGGTGTATTCTATGGCGGCCATACCTGAAAAAGTCTTCATCACTCAAGCATAAGTATGCCTGCCTTGGATTTGAAACATGCCATAATATTTGTTTGATGGTTGTGTGCAACTTTTTCCAGCCTCTCTGCATCCATACCCTTTCTCGAAAAAGTCTACAAAGTACTTCAGTCATCATCATCTTCTGACTTCACACTTTGGGGGGCAATCTGATACACGTCAAAATCAATCATTGCAATGATGGCTAGTGTCTTCATTATAAATATCGCAAGTGTCGCATATTGGTCATAAGTGTCACAAACTACTTCCTGTGTCATCTCTCTAACGACATCGTAAGGACACTCAGACACCTCAAAGACTAGTTTTGAGGATGGAAAATCAATTGACAGAAGAGTACAAACCTCGTGCCACTGAAATAACCACTAAAACATCAATTTTGGGAGGGAGCACCCCCCTACCTATTGACAGGGAGCGCTGGGACTTTGTACTCCCTTATAGAGTAGCGTTCCAACGCTTTGTGCCCCTTTTGAGGGAGCGCTGGTCTTTTTTGGGAGAAATTTGGTTTGTTGGAGGAAATCAGGGGACAATCCCCTCAATATCCGAAGGTAGTTGGGCTCGAATCTTGGGTCAAGGCATGATCTTAGGAGAGATCCACAGCTGAAGGACAAGAATCCTCAACTTATCCCAAAGATCTCTCAAGTGGTTAGGCCTCTCCAAGACTATATAAGGAGGCCTCCTCATGGTAGAAGGTATGGATAGAGATTGAGAATTACACCAAAATTATGATACCATAAGTGACATGCCATCAAAGAAATCAATGTATAATGCTTGAGCAAAGGGGTTGGACAAGAAGAACTGGAAGACGATGTTGCACCTTCATCAAAGGATTGTAAGTGCTTTTACTTGTTCTTATTAATATATCAATGCTTGGCCTGTTTCTTTCAAACTTATGTTTGGTTCCACATGAGTTTGTCTTTAGTAGATAGATCTATGTTTGAGCTAATCTCAATAGAATAGGAAGTTCTTTGTACTTTTGTTTATTTTACAGGACCTAACGAGGAGCTCAGAATTGGAGCTCAGCTTGGATCTTGTGAGGACAAATGTCGTTAACAAGGTACACATCCCTCTTCTTCCTTTTCACATATTAGCTTAATCAGATATAAAAATAATGTTAGTTTTCATGTTAAGCACTTTTCTGTCTTGGCCTTAGGAGTCTAGAGACCTAGAGGGAATCCGCTTGTCCGCGGGAGGATTCACCTGTAACAATTTGTCATGTGCAACTTTGAATCTTATCAACTTAATTAATCAAACTTGGAACCTGGAGTCTTGTCCTCAAGAATGAGTGTGTGTTTCCTTTCTTCCAAGTGTCCTTCACTCAAGATGACTAGTCCTTTCTTCAACCTGTCCTCTATACTAAGACAATATTCTATCTTGATAGAAAGTTGGGTTAGAGAATAAATTCTATGATCTCAACTTTAATCCATCTAGTACCTTGACTTTAATTTTGACCAAAGGTTAGTATGATGGTCATATCTTCAACATGCAACCTAAATCAAAATAATGTCATAAAAAACAAATGCATATCAGAATAATCAAACCTGGGTTGCATTATTCCTCTCAATGTTTTGTATCTTGAGATCCTTCTGGATCTATGGCAAGATATCCCTTCTCCTACAAATACCCTTAAAAGCTTAACAATTTAAACATATGTGAGTACATACCTCTGATATCATTTGTAGGTAGTGGCACCATCTGATAGCAGTGGTAATAATTACTAACCCCTTTTAAAACTTCAAGGGTGATTGCAACTCGTACTGCAATTGATAATTCAACTGATGCTGCAACTGCAATTGATACTGCATCTGATTCTGAAACTGCAACTGCAACTTAGGGTTTTATGAGGAAACCCTAATTTTTCAAACTTCGAATTTTGAAATTTTGATCTAGGGGATAGATGTGCTAAACTAAGGTGAGTAAGATGGTTCAGTCAGATTTCTGAATATCCAAATTGTACCCCTTGAAACCGAGCTTGCGAAATATGGACTAGTACTTCTGGTACTGGTTCTAGTTTCTGGGTTTTCTGGTACTTCTAATTTTCTGGCTGAGACTATGAGGAGTCTCATGGCCGAATTACAGAGCTGCAAGGCCGACAATGAGAGATTGATAAAAGAGGAAGAGAATCAAATGCAAAATAATGCAGTCTTGCTGCAGAGTTTATCCAACATACAAAGGCAATTGTAGCATGGACCTGACACCAGTCATGTGTACCGACGATATACAAAGAGGAGTCAAAGTCCATTTGAGATATGGAAACATGGCCCTTTAAGTGGTCACACTGGGAGGGGTACCTCAAGAAAGGTCCAACCTAGAGATAAGGAAAAAGCGTCGGACAAATCCTATGGAAAGGAAACTGGCGACTCAGATGGATCTTCTAGTAGTAGAATCAGTTGACATTCTCAAAGAAAACGAAAGAAACGATAGAATTCCAAAATTCATAATCTCGAAGAATTCAAGAAGGCCAAATCACCTTGTTTCGACAGTGAGATTAAGAAAGGAGAGGAGGCAGAGTCCTGACTGCTTGGACTAAAAAATTATTTCAGAGTCCATGACTTCTCTGAAAACTTGAATGCCCGAGTAGCCACTTTAAACCTAAATGGAAAGGCTTCCATTTGGTGGGAATAGCTTAAGAATGTAAAAGGGATTCATGAAGAGGACCTATCTTGGGAGTGGTTTGAGAAATACTTCAGGAAGAAGTATCTATCGAAAAAATATTTCGAGGAGAAGACTAAAGAGTTCTATGAACTCAAGTTGGGGCAAATCACCATAGAGGAATATGTTAGCAAATTCCTTGAGTTGTTGAGGTATGTACCATACATAAAAGAGGAAAAGGCAAAGGTGCAATGATTTATCAGTGGGCTACCTAAGGATTATCATAACAAAATTGATTTTGACAAGCCAAAGACCCTAGAAGACACTATCTAAAAGGAAAGATATTGTTATGAACAACTTGGGCTTCAGACAGAACCTCGTGAAGGTTAGAAGAAGAATAATAGTTTTGGGTTCCAGAAAAACGGGTTTAGACCCCCAAGATTTAAAAACTATAAGAAGTATTCAAGGATGATATTTCCTTCCCGAAGTGTACGCCAACATAATTTCCCTTCCCAGAGCGGAAATAAACCTTTTGGATCAACCCCAGGAAAGACTGATAGCCCAAAGAAAGAACCCTTGAAATGTTGGGGTTGGGGAGAAGAACATCTACTGAGGGAATTTCCACACAGACAACAAAAAAATAGGAGAATTTACAACTTCCAAGAAGCTACCATCATCAATGACATGGCTAGGAGTATGCCACAAATTTATGTAGCCGTGGATAATAAACAAGCCGACCACCAAGCTTCAGTGGTGGATATGGAAGGTATGATTGTCAACCATCTAGTATCTATTTTAATTAAACCTAGTTCAAATTTGAGTTATGTGGCCCCTTAGGTTGTTAATAAGTGTAAATTATAGCCACATAAACATGCTAATCCATGGTTGGTATAGTTAGCCACTGGCACCAAAAGAAAAATAGTGGAGGTCGTACCATCTTTCCAATTCACTATGGATGAATTTCCCACCCAAGCTAACCTTAACATACTTCCCCTAGGATCGTATGACCCGCTGATTGGTAGGGACTGGCTAGATGCATATAAAACTAAGTTGGATTGTTACCACAAAATCTTAGAATGTGTAAATGAAGAAGGGAGAAAGATTACCCTCCAAGGGATTCATAAGCCTATCTCAGTGAGACAAATATCAACCTTTCAAATGAAAAGGTATTGCAGAAAGGGATGTCCTCTATATGCAATACAGGTGTTGGAATCTGTTGAGGATGACAGACTAAGCCTAGAAGACCACCCCATACTAAGTGAGTATAGATATGTGTTTCCAGAAGAGGTACCAGGTCTACCTTCGAGAAGGGACATTGACTTCTCAATAGAACTTGCACTTGGAGCGGTACCAGTATCTAGGACCCCCTATAAGATGAATACACCCGAGCTAGTTGAACTCAAACTACAGCTAAATGAAATGATGCACAAAGGCTACATCCGACCTAGCGTGTCTCCATGGGGAGCACCAGTCATGTTTGTGAAGAAGAAAGATGGTACATTACGACTGTGAATAGATTATAGACAGATCAATAAGGTAACCATAAAGAACAAATACCCCTTACCCAGAATCAATGACTTGTTTGATCAATTGGGGGGTGCTACCATTTTATCAAAGATTGACTTGAGATATGGATACCATCAAGTCCGAATCAAGGATGAAGACATCCACAAAACCGCCTTCAGGACAAGATATGGTCAGTACAAATTTGTGGTAATACCATTTGGATTAACCAATGCCCCTGCCATCTTTATGTCCTTGATGAACAATGTGCTCAGCAAATTCCTAGACATGTTTGTATTGGTTTTTATTGACGATATATTAATCTCATCCAAGAACAGAGAGGAACATGAGGAACATCTTAGAATTGTACTTCAAGTGCTAAGAGAGCATCAGTTCTATGCCAAATTTAGCAAGTGCGACTTTTTCCAGAAGCAAATACATTACTTGGGCCATGACATATCTGAAGAAGGGGTAGCAGTAGACCCTGACAAGATCAGATCCATCATGGAATGGCCTATCCCAAAGGATGTTTCAGATTTCATATCCTTTATGGGTTTAGCATGATACTATATGAGGTTATAAAAGGGTTTTCCAAGATTGGTTGTCCAATCACCCCCCTCCAAAGGAAGGGGGATAAATTCATTTGGACACTGGAATGTGAAGAAATGATTCAGTCACTAAAAAACCATCTGACCCATGTGCTCGTGCTGAAGATCGTTGATCCCGATAAGGACTTCCTCGCTTGCACAAATGCTTGCAATTAAGGACTCAGAGGAGTCCTTATGCAAGAAGGAAGCGTAGTTTTCTATGAATCTAGAAAATTGAATGAACATGAAGTCAACTATGTGACCCATGATCTAGAGTTGGCTGCCATAGTGCACGCTTTGAAAATGTGGAGGCATTACCTCCTGGGTAGGAAATTTGTACTTATTATAGACCACTCTAGATTGCGACACCTATTTGACCAACCAAAACTCAATGCTATACAAGCTAGGTGGATGGCCCTCCTTAGAGAGTTTGATTTTGAAATAAAACATATTAGAGGAAAGGAAAATAAGGTGGTCGATGCTCTTAGCAGAAGTATGAAAACAATTCACCTAGTGATGGTGAACACCTGTGAGAGGAATTCCAAGGAAAGAGTCAGGAATGCAAAAGAAACAGATGCATTCTCGCAGACCGTGACCTCATACCTGGAGCAAGGACCCACATTGCCAAAGTATGAAGGCTACCAGATGCTAGATGGAGGTTTGTTGACTTACCAAAATAGGCTATATATTCCAAGTTGTGACGACTTGAATATGCTCATAATGGACGAATTGCACAAGAGACCATACACCGTCCATCCAGGCTATCAGAAGATGGTCACGACCACCAGGAAACAATTCTATTGGCCTGGATTGAAGAAATACATAGTTGAGTATTTAGCTAAATGTCTAGAGTGCCAGCTAGTTAAAGAAGAACACCAACACCCAACATGATTATTACAACCTCTTACAATTCTAGAATGGAAATGGGAGACCATATCCATGGATTTCATCACTGTATTACCAACATCGACCAGGTAGAAGGATGCCATCCTGGTAGTAGTGGATAAATTGAGCAAGTCTGCTCATTTTATTCCCATCAAATCGACTTGCAAGGCAATAGATATCACCAACATATCCATGAAGGATATATTCAGACTACATGGCATGCCTAAGGAGATCGTGTCTGATAGAGACACAAAATTTACTTCAAACTTTTGGAAATCCTTGATGGTTGGCCTGGAGACCAAATTATTGTTTAGCACAACCTATAATCCTCAAACCAATGGACATACAGAAAGAGTAAACCAAATACTAGAAGACATGCTAAGGATGCATGTAATGCATCAACCTAAAAAGTGGGAAGATTACCTGCCACTGGTGGAATTTTCCTACAACAACGTTGGGCTACCAAGAATCACTAAATATGAACCATTTCGAAGTCCTCTATGGTAGGTCGTGCAACACTCCGGTCAATTGGACTAATCTAGTGAACAAAATTAGAATTGGACCTGACAGGTTGAAATAAATGGAACAACAAGTGATTCAGATAAAGAAAAATTTGAAAATCGCTCAGAATAGACAGAAACGTTATTCTGGTAGAAAGAGAACCCCTAGAGAAATCAATATGGGAGACCATGTCTATCTCAGATTTAGGCCCAGGAAGAGTTCCCTGAGGATTGGAGCTTGTGCCAAGTTGGCACCTCGGTATTGTGGACCTTTTGAAGTGTTTGATTACTAAGAGGGGGGGTGAATCAGTGATAGCGCAATAATAATCCTTTTTATCTAAATAATCCAAGTGTTATATCAATTTAGAATTATTATCCAATAATGAGCAATAAGAAATGAACAATCACACACATACACAGTACACCAGTGTTTTATGTGGAAACCCAAATCGGGAGAAAACCATAGAATGATTTTTCTTATATGTCTTGAAGAATTACATTCATTGGAAGCACCAACTTCCTTTGTTTTCCATCTGCAACTAGAAGGAGGCTCCAACCCCCTAGTTTCTCAGGCTACAACCTGAGGGAAACTCCAACTCCCCAATTCTCTGGCTACAACTAGAAGGAGGGTACAATCCCGTATGTTCTTTGGGTACAATTGGAAGGTGGCTACAACCACTTTTCCTTGCCTAGTCCAACTGCCCTGAAGTAGAAGTAGAATGATGGAACCATTGTCACACTATCATTGTGAGATATACCACTGTAAACTTGTACCAATAAACCTGAACCATGCATCAACCATGCATCAACCTGTACCTCAACCTATAATCAACCTGTACCATAAACAAGTGCATCAACCATGCACCAACCTGTACCAAACAACCTGTAATCAACCTGTAGAATAAACAAGTGCATCCAAACATGTACCAAGTATGTACCGATCATGTGTCAACTACTCATCAACTATGACTCATCAATATGTACCAATATCATCAACTATACACCTCATGTATCTGCCAACTCATCAACTACTTGTCTCAACCATGTAGCCAACTTGTACCTCAACCAAAATCCCTCATGAATTTCATCATCCAAATATGATTTGTAACTCTATAATAAAACTGGTGTATATTATCACATACCCACAAAACTTCCTTAACTTTAACAACAAGAGACTAGCATTTTCATCAAACTTTTCTTTAGTCTCACATGACTAGTTTTGGATTAGTCAACAACCCTAATTTGAAATAATCATAAATTTGTACCTATAATGAATAAACATCTGAAACTTATAAACAATGTTCTTCAATGTGTTTTATGCAATTTCTCTAGGTTTCACTACTTGGAACCTCTCAGAAAATGAGTTATAGCAAAAATGGCATACCTTGCTGAATTCTGGCTTATTCTAGAGAGTGACCTTGTAGAGAGTGCCCCGCATGGAATGTTTGTTGAATAGATATGAAACGATTACACAAGATACCAAATACTGTAATATAACCAACACAATTTGTCTTACTGAATTTGGATCTGTTATGAATACTTTATGATGTTTTTACTTGAAACACTTGTTTTAGACTAGTTTCAGGACTAGCCACAAACCCTATTTTCCACGGAGTGTAACTCCAAAACTACAATGACCCACAAGCTCAACGTTTTACCACATATACTTGGATATGTTTCCTCAATGGAATATAAATTTCACAGTCTGAATCATTCTAGAAAAAACGTTATTACGAAAATGGTAAGATGGCCTGTAAATAACATACCTTAGAAAGAATCATCAAAAGAATTTATCCTTCCTTGAAGTCTGGCTTTCGTTTCTTCACCTTCCCTCAGAAATTCGGCTTAGATATCCTTTGGTTACCTCAGGCACCTATAGGTATTCAATATTCTCAAGTTTGTCTTAAATGAGAGAGCCTTGCCTCTTCTTTATACTCTCCAAGTAGCTTCCTTAAAAACATATTCTAGGTCACTTTGCCCACTTTCCTTGTTTTAGGGTTAACCCACTTCTAATTTCTCCATTAAATTTATTTTGTATTCACTTTGAATTATAATACACTAATCACTTCACTTTATTATTTACCTCCTAAAATCTCTTAAACCACTTTGACTACTTTGACCTTTTGGGGCTTCTAGATGACATAAGAGGGTCCTCCAACTTTGTAAGGCCATAACTCTCAAACCGTGAGGAGTTATGTGATGTTCCACATACCACCAGAAATGGAATGACATGTACCATCCATATAGAATAGTATTACCTAAAAATATATCAAAACTCATACCATTATCCATAGAAAAATCTTGGGTCCATTACCCAAACCTGGGTTCTCCAACTTCTCATGGCCATAACTCTCTAACTGTGAGGAGTTATGTGAAGTTCCACATACCAACATAAATGGAATGACAAGCACTATCCATATAGTATAGTTTCACTAAAAAATTCACCGACCTTAATCTCATTATTCCACAAATAAGCATGGGTCCTCTAACCATACTTCTAGGATAACTCAATCCACAACAGGGATGATTTTAGGGGCTAAATTTCGCTCATGGGCTAATTTTCCATGGTTTTTCCAAAAACAAGATTTGCTATTTTGAAAATGATTCGCCCAAATTCTATAGGATAAAATTATTTTACCTTAAAAATCGCCAAAAATTTATAAAAACTATATAAAATACTTAGAAATTTGAATATTTTTATGAAAATATCTCCAAACATTTATAGTTTACATATCAAGGATTAGGAATATTCGCCAAGGTTTCTACATTTGAAAATAATTTTTCATCCCTAAAATCATCCCTGATCCACAAAGCGTCTTCCCGTGAGGGATTTCACCATAAGGGGACCACTTTGGAGTTCATCCATATGTACTTATTATCAACCATGACAAGACAATAAAGATTCATCTTTACATCAAACAAACTTCGGTCCATTACCCAAACCTTTGTTCTACCGGGCTTTCTTCAAGGGTTGACATCAATGATAACTAACCTTAATCAACATGAAGTTCTATATAGAGTGGGACCTATAACCTATAGGCTAGCACTTCCTCCCACAATAAAAGAACATAATGTTTTCCATGTTTCATTGCTGAAGAAATATGTACATGATTCTAATCATATAATTGACTGGTCTATGATCCAGGTGGAACCAAAGGGAGAATTCCTGCCAGAACCTTAATGCATACTAAATAGGAAGGAAACCCCACTCAGGATCCAAACCATTGCACATGTCAAGGTGCAGTGGAAACACTTTGGCCCAGATGAGGCCACATGGGAAATGGAGGATTCTATGAGACATGCATACCCATTTTTGTTCACTTCTGTACATACATGACATGTTAATAGATAGAACATTGAAGATGATGTTCCTTTAAGGGGGAGGGAATTATGACACCCTATTTCCCCCAGTTTTTAAATATAACTATAAATGGCCAAAAGACTATGGAAAACTTTATATGTGTAAATATTGATTCGATGGACCTTTGTTTGAAAGGTAAACGAATGTGAACCTAATTATTTACTAAGAAAATGGACAAGTGTTGCATGACTAATGGAAGGGGGGTGTACTTAGAAAGATCATGAATGTTGTACGATGAAAGGGTAAAGGGGACCAGGAATGGTTGCGTTAACCTTCACCAAACCAGTGCTTACTGGATTTAATTTCTCAGGACCAGAACCTTCCTCTGACCCAGACATGAATTATAGTCAGGCTGGTGGGTGGGAAGAAATCCTTAAGAGTTAATGAGGGATGGGGTGTGTAAGAACTCATCCGTAAGGCTTCCAGACTTGAGTGTTGACTGAGAATTTGGTCCACAAGTGACCATGCTGAAAGAGGCGAGAAGGGAAGGTGTGATGGGGAGAGGGTAAGAACGCGCCTATGAAGAGTGTAGAGACGGGAAGTGAATCTTGGGGATTCAAGGAAGACTGGAAAAACTAAGCATTCTGGACACCAGAAATGGCAGAGAAGGTTATGATACAAGCTTATAAACGAGGCTATTCCTCCTTGCTTGGTATCGTGTAAACCATTGCCAGGATCCCATGGGAAGAGGAGAGTAACCTCTGTCCCTATTGTCACTAAGCGAAAAGAAAAGGCTGTGTTGTAGAGCATTGCGGTCTAGCTTGAGGGTGGCTAGTGGTAAATACATTTGGAGTGACTGAGCCTACAGTTGGGTGGAAACGAGAACCCCTTCTCGTAGTCGCTTCATGTTGTCTGATTCTGATAAGTCTTTCTTAGCCTTAATTGTTGAGTTAGAATGATGAATGATTTCTTGGTTTTTACACACACACACACACACACACACACACACACACACACACACACACACACACACACATATATATATATATATATATGTGCATGTATGAACATCTATGTGTGAAAAGACTATTCTATATGTATGCTTCCATCTCCTTGGGAACTCATAGTTCCTACCAATACAATGTATGCCCAGCTTCACTCCGGATGGCTTCCCGGGCATAAGTCATAAAATGGTCGAGAAAGGAAATGTCATGTAGACCTTAAACCATCCGTCTGAAGAGAATACTCTCCCCTAACCCCCGTGCCATGTGAATTTACAGACCCAAGTCCCTAACCCATTTGGGGTGAGAACTTAGGAAAATAGTGATAGGAAAATACTGAAAGGGAAAAGTTTTCCTTGTCCGAAGGACGAACAGAAAAGATCAGTCCAGAAGGAGCCAAGGGTTGTCATGGCCATTGGCTATGGGAAAGAGTGTGCAAATTAACCCCTCTAGCCCCTCATATCCGTGAGTTTTAAGTTCACGTATCGAGAAGATTATGGGTTGGTGCGACCAAAAACATCTGAAACCTGAAGTTGCGAAGTAACGTGGACCATTAATCTATGGATCCTTTGGGACCCACCTCAACCATTGTATTTGCAAGTTCGGAGTTTGCGCACAGGGAGAGAACAAATCTCGTTGATCAGATATATGCATGGAGGACCATAGCCATCAGATCCAGAGGAGCGCGAGCCGTTGATTTGGTGCTCCGAAATATCGGTAATTCGAGACTTGGGAGAAAGGAGGTGAATCATATCAGGAGCTCTGATACATGAAATCCCAATGTGATATGGACCGTCATATCGTGGAAGAATCAGGACCGTTGATCTGTGGCAAGGAGATATTGAGATTTTAGATATCGGGGGAAGGGAGGTGAGTGACCCTCGAACTTCACGAAATGCAAAGTCCCAATAAGCGCTTGAGGTTGAGCCCTAGGTCACAGCTAGTGGTCATATGAAGGAGGAACTAGCAAGAGTTAATCCCCTGTCAGGAGATCAAAGATCGGGAGAGTCGAGGTGACTCACACACAAGGACCCAATGAGCGATTTCATGACGTGACTTTTAGTTAGGCTTATGGTCACAGGTAGTGGTCACGTGGAGGGGGCTTGCGCTTGGTGCTTGTTCTCGCGGGAGAACAAAAGACAAAAGGTTATAGGCTTTACACTATATAATCTCCTTCAGAAGGGTGGGTGTGTTGCAAATTGGTATCAGAGCATGGTTACAACACTTGGCCTATTTGGGCTCATGGACGAGTTGCTTAACGACCACATTAAGGGGTTTAAAGGGAGATATCCTAACTTACTCCCTTCCTAAAAATTATGGTTAAGCCCTTAGTATAGAAAATAATGATAGCTTACTGTTGTGTGTGTATGTATTTAAGAAATGTTAATTATGTGTTGGTTATTAACTAATATAATGTTAGCTAACAACAAGTGTTTTGTCTGCACTCAAGAGGTTGATCAACTGCGAGAAACTGCAAACATATAGAATGGTGATGCACCACGAAGTGGGGGATGCATCCCACAATAGAGACAAAGATTCTGATGAGAGGAGGGCGGTAGAGACCCCTTCGGACCTGGCTGAGACTGTGAGGAGTCTCACGGCTGAATTACAGAGCTGCAAGGCCGAAAATGAGAGATTGGTAAAAGAGCAAGAGAAGCAAATGGAAATTAATGCAGTCTTGCTACAAAGTTTATCCAATATACAAAGGAAACTACAACATGGACTTGGAACCACTCATTTGGGCCGACACCATAAAAAGAGGAGTCGAAGTCCACCTTAGATACATAAACATGGCCCTTTAAGTGGTTGCACTGGGAGGAGTACCTAGATAAAAGTCCAACATGGAGACAGGGGATAAGCATTGGTAAAATCCTCAGGAAAGGAAACTGGTGACTCAAAGGGACATTATAGTAGTATAATTAGTTCACATTCTCAAAGAAAATGAAAGAAACAAAAGCATTCCAAAATTCATAATCTCGAAGAATTCAGGAAGGCCAAACCACCCTCTTTCAATGGTGAGATTAAGAAAGGAGAGGAGGCAGAGTCTTGGCTGCTTGGACTAAAAAATATTTCAGAGTCCATGACTTCTCTGAAAACTTGAAGGCCCGAGTAGCCACTTTCAACCTGAAAGGAAAGGCTTCCATTTGGTGGGAAGACCTTAAGAATGTAAAAGGGATTCATGAAGAGGACTTATGTTGGGAACAGTTTGAGAAATACTTCAGGAAGAAGTATCTGTCAAAAAAATATTTCGATGAGAAGAATAAAGAGTTCAATGAACTCAAGCTGGGGCAACTCACCATATAGGAATATGTCGGCAGATTCCTTGAGTTGTTGAGGTATGTACCCTACATAAAAGTGGAAAAGGAAAAGGTGCAACGATTTATCAGTGGGCTACCTAGGGACTATCAGAAAAGAATTGAGTTTGACGAGACAAAGACCCTATAAGACACTATTCGAAAGGTAAGATATTGTTATGAATAGCTTGGGCTTTCGAAAGAACCTCATGAAGGATGGAAGCAGAAGATTAGTTTGGGGTTCCAGAAAAAGGGATTTAGACCCCCAAGATTTAAAAACTATAAGAAGGATTCAAGGATGAGATTTCCTGCCCAAAGTGTATGCCAGTAGAATTTCACCTCGCAGAGTGGAAATAAACCTTTTGGATCAACCCCAAGAAAGAATTATAACCCAAAGAAAGAACCCTTGAAATGTTGAGGTTGTGGAGAAGAACATCTACTGAGGGACTGTCCGCACAAACAGTAGAACAGTAGGAGAATTTACAATGTCCAAGAGGATACCACCGTCAATGACATGGCCAAGAGTATGCCATGAATTTATGCAACCGTGGATAATAAACAAGTCGAACAACAAGATTCAATAGTGGATATGGAAGGTATGATCGCTAACCATCTAGTATCTATTTTAATTGACCCTGGTTCAAATTTGAGTTATGTGGCCCCTCAGGTTGTTGATAAGTGTAAATTAGAGCCACATAAGCATGCTAAGCCATGGTTGGTACAATTAGCCATTGGAACCAAAATAATAATAGTGGAGGTCGTACCGGCTTGCCAATTCACTATGGATGGATTTCCCACCCAAGCTAACCTTAACATACTTCCCCTAGGATCACATGACCAGCTGATTGGTATGGACTAGCTAGCTGCATATAAAACTAAGTTGGATTGTTACCACAAAATCTTAGAATGTGTATTTGAAGAAGGGAGAAAGATAACCCTCCAAGGTATTCAAAAGCCTGTATCAGTGAGATGAATATTATCCCTTCAAATGAAAAAGTATTGCAGAAAGGAATTTCCTCTATATCCAATACAAGTGTTGGAATCTATTGAGGATGATAGACCAAGCCTAGAATACCACCCCATACTAAGAGAGTATAGAGATGTGTTTCCAAAAGGGGTACCGGGTCTATCTCTGAGAAGGGACATTGACTTCCCAATAGAACTTGCACCTGGAGCAGTACCAGTATCTAGGACCCCCTATAGAATGAGTACACCCGATCTAGTTGAACTCAAACTACAGCTAAAGGAAATGATGCACAAAGGCTACATCCGGCCTAGCATGTCTCCATGGGGAGCACCAGTTCTATTTGTGAAGAAGACAGATGGTACATTCCGACTGTGCATAGATTATAGACAACTCAATAAGGTAACCATAAAGAGAAAATACCCCTTACCCAGAATCAATGACTTGTTCGATCAATTGGGGGGTGCTACCATTTTCTCAAAGATTGACTTGAGATATGGATACCATCAAGTCTGAATCAAGGATGAAGACATCCACAAAACCTCCTTCAGGACAAGATATGGTCACTATGAATTTGTGGTAGTACCATTTGGATTAACCAATGCCCCTACCACCTTTATGTGCTTGATGAAAAATGTACTCAAAAAATTCCTAGACAAGTTTGTATTGGTTTTTATTGAAGATATCTTAATCTACTCGAAGAATAGAGAGGAACATGAGGAACATATTAGACTTGTACTTCAAGTGCTAAGAGAGCATCAACTCTATGCCAAATTTAGCAAGTGTGACTTTTTCCAAAAGAAAATACATTACTTGGGCCATGTCATATCTCAAGAAGGGGTAGCAGTAGACCCTGAAAAGATCAGATCCATCATGGAATGGACTACCCTAAAGGACGTTTAGGATATCAGATCCTTTATGGGTTTAGCAAGATACTATAGGAGGTTTATAAAAGGGTTTTCCAATATTGGTTTTCCAATCACTGCCCTCCAGAGGAAGGGGGTTAAATTCATTTGGACACTGGAATGTGAAGAAAGGTTTTAGTCACCAAAACACCTTCTAACCCATACGCACGTGCTGAAGATCGTTGATCCCGATAAGAACTTCCTCGTGTGAACAGATGTCTGCAAGGAAGGACTCTGAGGAGTCCTTATACAAGAAGGAAGCGTAGTTTTCTATGAATCTCTAAAATTGAATGAACATGAAGTCAACTATGTGACCCATGATCTAGAGTTGGCCGCCATAGTGCACGCTTTGAAAATGTGAAGGCATTACCTACTGGGTAGGAAATTTGTACTTATGACAGACCACTGTGGATTTCAGCACCTGTTTGACCAACCAAAACTCAATGCTAGACAAGCTAGGAGGATGGCCCTCCTTAGCGATTTTGAGTTCAAAATCAAACATATGAGAGGAAAGGAAAATAAGGTGGTCGATGCCCTTAGCAGAAGTATGAAAAAAATTGACCTGGCAGTGGTGAGCACCTGTGAGATGAATGTTAGGGAAAGAGTTAGGAATGCACAAGAAACAAATGCATTCTCCCAGATCGTGACCTCATACCTGGAGCAATGACCTGTAGGGCCAAAGTATGAAGGCTACCAAATTCTAGATGGAGGTCTGTTGACTTACCGAAACATGCTATATATTCCAAGTTGTGACGACTTGAAGAAGTTCATAATGCATGAATTGCACAAGAGACCATACACCAACTATCTGGGCTATCAGAAGATGGTCACGACCACCAGGAAACAATTCTATTGGCTTGGATTGAAGAAAGACATAGCTGAGTATTTAACTAAATGTCTAGAGTGACAACTAGTTAAAGCAGACCACCAACACCCAACATGATTATTACAATCTCTACCAATTCCAGAATGGAAATGGGAGACCATCTCCATGGATTTCATCACTGGATTACCAACATCGGCCAAGTAGAAGGATGCCATCATGGTAGTAGTGGATAAATTGATAAAGTCCGCTCATTTTATTCTCTTCAAATCGAATTGCAAGGCAATAGATATCGCCAACATATTCATGAAGGAGATATTCAGACTGCATGGCATGCCTAAGGATATCATGTCTGACAGAGACACAAAATTTACTTCAAAATTTTGGAAATCCTTGATGGCTAGCCTGGAGACCAAATTATTGTTTAGCATAGCCTATCATCCTCAAACCAATGGACATATGGAAAGAATAAACCAAATACTAGAAGACATGCTAAGGATGCATGTAATGCATCACACTAAAAAGTGGGAAGATTACCTACCACTGGTGGAATTTTCCTACAGCAACGACTACCAAGAATCACTAAAGATGATCCCTTTCGAAGTCCTCTATGGTATGTCGTACAACACTCCAGTCAGTTGGACTAATCCCATGAACAAGATTATAATTGGACGTGACATGTTGAAAGAAATGGAACAATAAGTGATTCCAATAAAGCAAAATATGAAAATCGCTCAGAATAGACAGAAAAGTTATGCCGATAGAAAGAGAATCCCCAGAGAATTCAAGACAGGAGACTACGTCTATCTCAGAGTTAGGCCCAGGAGGAGTTCCCTAAGGATGGGAGCTTATTCCAAGTTGGCACCTCGATATTGTGGACCTTTTGAAGTTATAGATAGAGTGGGACCTGTAGCCTATAGGCTAGCACTTCCTCCCATAGTAAAAGCACATAATGTTTTCCATGTTTCATTGCTGAAGAAATATGTACATGATTCTAATCATATAATTGGTTGGTCTGTGATCTAGGTGGAACCAGATGGAAAATTCCTACCAGAACCTCAATGCATACTAGACAAGAAGGAAACCCCACTCAAGAGTCGAACCATTGCACAGGTCAAGGTGCAGTGGAAACACTTTGGCCCAGATGAGGCCACATGGGAAATGGAGGATGACATGGCATAGGCATACCCATTTTTGTTCACTTGTGTACATACAAGACATGTTAATAGATAGAACATCGAGGATGATGTTCCTTTAAGGGGGAGGGAATTGTGACACCCTATTTCCCCTAGTTTGTAAATATAACTATAAATGGCCAAAAGACTATGGAAAAATTTATATGTGTGAATATTGATTCGATGGACCTTTGTTTGAAAGCTAAATAAATGTGAACCTAAGTATTTACTAAGAAAATGGAAAAGTTTTGCATGACTAATGGAAGGGGGGTGTACTTAGAAAGACCACAAATGTTATACAATGAGAGGGTGAAGGGGACCAGGAATGGTTGCGTTAACCTTCACCAAACCAATGCTTACTGGATTTAATTGCTCAAGACTAGAACCATCCTCTGACCCAGACATGAATTACAATCAGGCTGGTGGGTGGGAAGACCTCCTCAATAGTTAATGAGGGATGGTGTGTGTAAGAAATCATCTGTAAGGCTTCCAGAATTGACCACTATTTGGGAATTCAGGCCACACGTGACCCTGCTGAAATAGGCAAGAAGGGAAGGTGTGGTGGGGAGAGGGGAAGAACATGCCTATGAAGAGTGATGAGACAGGAAGTGAATATCAGGGATTTAAGGAAGAATGGAAAAACTAAGTGTTTTGGACACTGGAAATGGCAAAGAAGGTTATGATACAAGCTTATAAATGAGGCTAGTCCTCCTTGATTGGTATCATGTAAACCATTGCCAGGATCCTGCAGGAAGAGGAGAGTAACCTTTGTCCCTATTGTGGCTGAGCGAAAATAAAAGGCTGTGTTATAGAGCATCATGGTATAGCTTGGGGGTGTCTAGTGGTAAATCCATTTGGAGTGACTGAACCTAAAGTTGGGTGGAAACATGCATCCCTTCCAGTAGTCGCTTCACATTGTCTGATTCTGATAAGCCCTTCTTGGCCTTAATTGTTGAGTTAGAATGATGAATGATTTCTTGGTTTTTACACACACACACACACACACACATATATATATATATATATGCATGTATGAACATCTCTATGTGAAAAGGCTATGTTATGTGTATGCTTCCATCTCCTTAGAACTCATACTTCCCACTAATACACTGTATTCCTAGCTTCACTCCGGAGGGCTTCCCGGGCATAAGTTGTAAAATGGTCGAGATAGGAAATGTCGTGTAGAACTTAAACCACCCATCTAAAGAGAATACTCTCCCTTGACCCCTGTGCCATGATAATTTCCAGACCCAAGTCCCTAACCTTTTCGGGGTGAGATCTCAGGAAAATAGTGATCGGAAAATATCGAATGGGAAAGGTTTTCCTTGTCCAAAGGATGGATGGACAAGATCCGTCCAGAAGGAGCCAAGGGTTGTCATGGTCATTGGCTATGGGAAAGAGTGTGGGGGTTAAGCCCTCTAGCCCCTTATATCCATGAGTTCTGAGTTCATGTATCGAGAAGATTATTGGTTGGTGCGACCAAAAACCTTTGAAACCCGAAGTCACAAAGTAACGTGGACCGCTGATCTATGGATCCTTCGAGAGCCACCTCGATTGTTGTATCTGCGAGTTCAGAGTTCACAAACAGGGAGAGAAAAAATCTCGGTCGTCAGATCTATGCGCAGAGGACCATAGCCGTCAGATCCAGAGGAGTGCGAGCCATTGATTTGGTGCTCCGAAATATCGATAATTCGGGAGTCAAAAGAATGGAGGTGAATCATATTGGGAGTTCCGATATGCCAAATCCTGACATGATCTGGACCGTCAGATCATGGAAGAATCAGGACCGTTGATGTGTGGCAAGGAGATATCGGCATTTCGAATATCGAGGGAAGGGAGGTGACTGACCCTCCAACTTCATGAAACACGAAGTCTCGATAAGTGCTTGAGGTTGAGCCCCAGGTCACAGTCGGTGGTCATATGAAGGAGGAGCTAGCAAGATTTAGGCCCCTGTCGGGGGATAGGAGATCAGCATAATCGAGGTGACTCACACACAAGGACCCGATATGCGATTTCATGATGCACCTTTTAGTTAGGCTTGTGGTCACAGGTAGTGGTCACGTAGAGGGGGCTTGCGCCTGGTGTTACACATCAAAATTAGTCACTTCAATAGTGTCTCAAGTGTCGTCATTACAAGTGTTGTAAGTGTCGCATCTTCTCCGCAAGTGTTGCATCTTGACCACAAGTGTTGCAAGTGTCACAGACATCATACTTCCATCTTTCTTATGTCGTGCCTCTAACAATATCATAAGGACACTTAAGACACCTCAAAGACTAGTTTTGAAGAAGAGAAATAAGTTGACAAGGAGTACAAGCCTTTTTCCACTGGAAAAACCACTCAAAAATGGATTTTGGAAGGCAACACTCCCCTACCCACTGTCAGGGAGTGCTAACGCTCCCTGGGCCTCTTTGGGAGAGCGTTTGAGTGCTCTGTGCACCCTTTTTTGGGTGAATTTTGGTTTGCTGGAGGAAATCATGGGACAATCCCCTCAATATATGAAGGTAGTCGGGTTTGAATCTTGGGTCAAGGAATGATATTAGGGAATATCCTCAATTGAAGGAGAAGAATCCTCAACTTATCCCAAAGATCTCTCAAGTGGTTGGGCCTCTCCAAGGTTGTATAAAGAGGCCTCCTCATGGTGAAAGGAGAGGTGGAAACTAGAAATTGATACCAAACTTATGATCATGTAAGTGGTATTAACAGAGGATATGTCATCAAAGAAATCAATGTAGATTACTTGAGAAAAGGGGTTGGACAAGGAGAATTCGAAGAAGCTGTTGCACCTTCATCAAAGGATTGTAAGTACTTTTACTTGTTCTTATCAATATATCAATGCTTGGCCTATTTCTTTCAAACTTATGATTGTTCCACATGAGTTTGTCTATAGTAGATGGATCTATATCTGAGATAATCTCAGTAGAGTAGGAATTCCTTTGTATCTTTGTTTGTTCTACAGGACTTATCAGGGAGCTCGGGATCGAAGCTCAACCAAGACTTTGAAAGGACAAACATCGTTAATAAGGTACATATCTTTCTCCTTCTCCTTCGTATATTAAATTTATTAGACCTAAAAGGATGTTAATGTCCATGCTAAGCACCTTTTTGTCTTGGCCTTAGGAGTCTAGATACCAAGAGGGAATCCACTTGTCCGCATGAGGATTCACTTGTCTGCTAGGGAGGAGATTTTATTTTTGTTGTCATTCTCATTCATTTGACCTTCTCCATACTGTCTTTGATTCTTATTTTTGTTTGATTGCCTCTTTATTTCATCACGATCACCCTGATTTGCTGAGCTCGCTTGAGTTTTTGTGTTTCTAGGCATTTTTCTAAACTTTTGGAGCATAGCACTCCCCTTCCCTTGCTATCAGAGTGTTAACACTCCCTGGTGGTCTTACACAGAGTGCTAGAATGCTCTGGTGCCCCTTACACCAGAGCGCTACCCCCTTTTCTGTGAAAAATCCTCTAGGTTTTCAATTTTTGGGTTCAGTTTTTGTTTTTTGCACTTGCTCAGAGTCTCATACTCTCATTTCATCTTGGTCTTGGCCTTCAACACCATGTTTTCTAAGAATCGATCTTCTTTGGTTTGGGAATTTGACATTTTCTTTCCTTGCCTTGAAGTCACTCTTTGTCTTTTTTGACCTAGAGTTAACTTGTTGTTTTCTCCTCATTTATCTAACTGAGTGGAAGCTTTTGTGAGGAAATCCAAAGGTTTGTGAACTTTTCATTTGATCTTTGAGGTCAATTTTCCAACATTTCTCTTTGGTTTGAGGTTTTTGGTTCTTGTTTTCAAATTTGGTTATCTTTGTCTTTCTTGTTTATTCACGACGAGAGTGCATTTGTTTTTGTGTGAGGTTTTGCTTCTGATTGTTTAATCCTGAAATCTGATTGACATTAGAAGTTTTACATCTAATTATGATTCACATATAAGAAAAAGGACATATTTTAGTGATTGGTTTAGGTATTAGAAGGCATTTTTGAAATTTTTTAGCATTTCATTGGATTTGATTGAGAAACAATTGCATGAGGATGTTGCATCTTAGTGTTTGATAGTGAAAACAACTCTTTCTCTTTCCCTTAAATAGGAATTCATTGAAAGAAAGGATTGCTTATCATTTCTTATGCATTTTTGGGAATTGATTCATCATACCATCAATTTCTCTTTCATACACCCTTGAGTAAAGAACAACTGTAAAATTATCGCTAATTAAAATTTATCTAGAACATTTTTGTTTTTAGGATCTTCCACCAACATTAGACTAGGATTAGCACTTTGGATTAGGCTGTGAGTACAACTCTCCAAAGTTTATCAAAACAAACATTAGCATCTTATGATAGGGAGAGAAAATCCAATTGTCATATAGGCTTTCTTGGATCCCCTCTCACACAGGGGTTACGCACGAGGTTGCATTCAGGAGAATTACGAATATTATCCCTTTGTGGTTCAATTGTTTGTAGTGGTCGGATCGTATATTGGGGGGCACTTGAGGGTATACCCACGATTATGTGTGGGAGCCTCTCGAGTTGATTTCGGACTTGTTATCCTGCCCATACGTTCAGATTGGACTATCGACTGTACCTTCCCAGGGGCTGACTGCGAGTTGGTGTCCTTAGTTTCCATAATATTTAGGTACTTACATGAGGTGATGGCGAAGGGAAGTCTCACTGTACCTAGAACAGAAATTGATCAAACTCACTTGGGCTCCTTGGAGGGTAAATCCACAATTACTACGTGGAATCTTGCACCAAGGTGAAAGTCCTTTAAGCAGGTCGCCATTGTAACTGTTACACCATATCCTAACCCCTTCTCGACTTGATCACGCGACGTTGGATTTCATCACCAACTAGTACGATCATCGAGAGAAGTTTTGTTTGATTGGTTTTGATTCTTATATTTTGTTAGTGTATGTTGTTTCTTTTCATTAGTTGGCCCTAGATTTTCAAAATGTGTTGTTATCCTCCAAAATTAAGCCTATAGATGATAAAGGTGTTTTTCAATCGTGTAGGATGCAAGGGCTTCCTTCGGAAGGCTACCACCCTTACCTCCTAAACCTTTTTAAGACAACTATCATGGAGAGGTAGAAAATCAATCTGGCATTGGGAGTGTTGTTGCCCCTCCGTTAGACAATCAAGAAGGTGCTTTGGCTACAATTGAGAATCCCACTCTTCACACTGCATGTGTGGTGAAAACCTCTCTCAAACCACTTTTTCTTCGTTTAGAATCCCTTGGGAATGTCATAGACGAAGAGGTCCCACAGTTACCTAAGAGAGATTTTACTGAAACATATATGGGATCGACAAAACCAACCTTTGGTGATGAGTATAGGACTCATGTTTTTGCTACCACTGTAGTAGATACAAATCCCACACTTGCTCTTTCTGTATGGAGGACTTCATCAGGACGTGATCTCTATGAGCATTTTCAATCCATTCAAAAACCCTTTCCTCCTAATGACCCTCCTGTTGAAACGGGGCCATCCAGTCAAACTATGAAGCACCCCATCGATCGGGTCATTAACCCTATTGTTATGTCATCACAAGTCCATCCTAATGTTGGAATCAACACCTCTATTCATTCACAAGGCACTTCGATCCCTACCCCTACTTTTACAAAGTTTCACTCTACAACTCCACATGTTCCGCATGATCTTGTTGGGACATATTTGCACCATAGAATGCAGACCCTTGCCAACCAAATACAACCATTTGGAGGGAAACTACCATCTAGTGGACCTATCCCTCCTGAAATACCACCATCCTATGGAAGGCCTACCCCTCCCGGGGGACAACCCCCTTTTCATGTTCTTCCCAGAGGACAACCTCCCTTTTCCAGTCACACCCCGATCATTAATCCACTGCTGGCAGGGGGGAAACCTTCGTTTCCTGAAAACCCTTCACAATCCTGGGGAGTATATTCGGGAGGCACATTTACCCAACCCCACATTGAGGGGCACTCATATCAAAACCCACAAGGATGAGTATTAAATCATGTTCCTTATGGGCCATCTTATGGACAACCTTATCCAAGCATCCCAAACACCACCTAGAGTTCTCGAGGACAACAACCATATCCTTCCCAAGGGTCTAATGTTTTTCCTCCCCCTAATGTGTATCCGCCTCTAGGATCTACTTCTTACCCTCCTCAAGGGAAACATGTTTATCCTCCTTATGGGCAAGAAAATCACATGGCTTATAATGCTCAGAACCCACCGGGTTATGCAAATGTTTCTCAGCCATCATCGAATCCTGCTTATCCTGGTCAACAACAACTGTATGTAGGGGGACCTACTGGTTACAATTATCCACCTAACCTAGTTTATGGTCCTACTAGTGTTCCTATGACACACCAGTATCATCCGCAAATTAACCGACAATTACCTTTCCTTGCGACTCTGGATCTCCTAGACTTGTCTCGGTTAACCAATGATCCTATTTTTCATTCACCGGTTTGGCCAGTTATTCCAGCTAAACTTCCTTATGATATTCTGAACTTTGACGGAAAATCTGGAGAAGATCCAAATAACCATGTGATGACTTTCCATTTGTGGTGTTCATCAAACTCCCTCATGGATGATTCTATACATTTGCATCTTTTCCAGCGAACACTTACGAGCTCTGCAACAAAGTGGTATATTGAACTACCACATGCTTCTTTTCATGATTTGAACTCCCTTGCCATGTCTTTCCTCTTGCACTTTCAACTACCTATTCACTACGACATGGGTACTGAACTCTTGACCTCCCTTCATCAAATTGACTTCGTGCATATCTCTAACCATATTCATTAGTGGAGACGACGATGAAGGATGATCAAAGAAATAATTCTCGACCTATTATTGGCGGACTGGTTTACTAAATCACTTTTACCCCTGATCGCTCATGATGTCGCTATGGGTGGCGCAGTCACCGAGGAAGAAGCCATTACTCAGGATCAGTACTTAGATTTGGTTTATTTGCAATCAGGTACTTTGTATGAGTTTCTTTTGAATGCTACTCAAGCTAATGCCGATCCATCATAGCCTTCATCTGCATCTCATGCAGATAATGTTATTGGTTCCGTCAAAACTCAATCTACTTCCCAGACGACCACACTCTCCTCTACCTCCCCCCAAACTCACATCTTTGAGGTGAATACAGTTCAATATGCCCCTTCACAACAATCCAGAGGTAAGAAGAAGGAAAAAAATAAATCAAAAAATACTAATAAAAATGAACAACCAAAAAATCAATATCAAACACCTGCTACCGAAAATAAACCACAGCGGAAACTGAAATTCTCGTGTATCATTTGTGGTGATGATCACTACACTTGAGACTGTCCACATCGCAATGAAGTGGCCAAACATTTCCAGGGAAATTCACAACGCGTTGTTCTTACTCAGACTTTTCCACAACAACAATCCATGGTTGCTCAAACCCCTTCTCCTGGGGGTAGTTCTAGCCATCATCGTGATGAGGCCTCGACAAGTGCACATATTTATATGTTTAATGGGATTAAATTGACCACTCATTCTAAGACATACGACATGCCGGTTAAACCTAACAAAGGAAAAGTCACTAAAGGTACTGATACTTTACCAAACCCATCACTGTCCTCCATTAGTCCTCCATCAGTTAATCCTCCATATGGACCACTTCAGATTGAGAAACCTATGTTCGACTCTATCTTACGCCCTCCTGAGAGAACTATCCGTAAATATACCTTTAATCCTAGTTCACGTGCCGCCCAAAAATACAACATTTTTGAATATTTGGCTCAAGCACCGTGTTCTATGTTTGTGTTAGAAGTTCTACAGCACTTCCCCAATCAACGTAGAACGTTCTTGACTTCTATTGTCACTGTTGATCTTGATTCATCCAACCATATCATGTTTAACCTAGAAAATTATACATCTCAACTCTCCCACCAACTTGCTTTCCAAGTTGGTGTTGTTGTTCACAATCAACAAATCCACTGAACTATTCTGGATGAGGGAGCCTCAACTTGTGTCATGTCTTTAGCATGTTGGAAAAATTTAAAATCTCCTGCACTTAAAAAATCCCCAATGATGCTATGCGCATTCAATGGGTGAGGTTTTCATCCCCATGGGACTTTACAGTCCCTGCCTGTCTAGTTGGATGGAAAAACCATCATTGTTGATGTCTAGGTGGTCGATGATCCCCTCGATTACAACTTATTACTTGGAATAAGTTGGTTTTATTCTATGACTGTCATTGCCTCGTCGGTGTTTCGATGTGTACAATTTCCTCATCAGGGAAAAATTGTCACTGTCGATCAATTAAATTTTTGTACACCCGACACTCGCGCTCCCACTACCAACAATATTCCATTGTTGGGAGATCACAAGATCACATATGAAAGCATTGGTGTTGTCTTGTTGAAATATTTTAGCCTTATGGGTACCTTCCCTACACCACTTCCACCGACTACACATCATATTGCCACCGTCGATATGATTTCGACCACGACTTATCAATCTTTGGAATCATTTGACCTTTGGATTGTACCTAGTCCCTCAGAATTCAATGCGCTAGGTGACACCATGCCACTTAGTCCAACCGAAACATCATACATTGTTGTCCAATCCACTTCTCCCTCTTTGGATGACCAACATCTATTGGCACCCGACAATTACTCGATGCCATCATGGTTAAATTCCTTGTCGTCTGCGATCGACTACATTTCCCCAAACTTTTCTTCTGATGAATCTATTTGGGAAATTTTCATCATTGATGAGATACCTTGGGATGATAACCATCATAGATCCTCTTTTATTCCCCCTCGTGAAGAAATTCAGGGAGATATACACTCTATATTCCCTCATGATGTTGATTTTCCATTGTCTCCCATGACTTCAACTTCTGATGATTTGGTTCCAGTAGTTGAAATGATGATCTCTTCGGTAGGGCTATTGGAGCCCGATCTCCTTACCCCTGTCGCGGCCCTCGACATGTGTTCCTTCCAGAGTGATTTTCTTCCATCCAGTGAAGATCTCTTGGAAGACATGACCGAGTTTGTCCCTTGACATGGTGTCCTTCTAGAGCGTTATTCTCTTTGAATCCATGATCAAGGAGAGTCCACGAGCATAGTTTATCTTCTTTGTAGCAATCTCATTAAAAAATGAAACAGAGGTCATGAGCATATTTTCTCTTTTTTGTATCAAGCTCATTAAAAAATGCAACAAAGGCTTTGAGAATAGTTTTCCTATCTGTAGCAAGCTCATTAAAAATTGAAACAAAAATTTGGGGATTGAACTCAGCGCCCTGAGCATAGTTCTTTTCCTGTGTCAATATCATTAAACAATGAAACAATCACCTCTCTTGAACCTTCTTTTCATCCACCCTTATCCTTTTTCTCCATCTAGTAGAGAAATTGGTGACAACCTCAAAGTCAGTGAATGAATTGAAGCTTGGAGGGTATGTCTCCATCCTTTGATGATCATTCTAGAGTTAAGCCGCTAGCTTTCAAGCTGGGGGCATACCGATCTTAGTCTTTGTTCTTTCTCATGCTCTAGAAAACATGAGAATGTAACCAAGTAAGATTTTATCTATTTTTCAGAACCGCATGGATACAGGAAAAAGGAACCCCATGGAGTCTTCTTTAAACTCTTTTCAGACTCTCTAAATGTGAAAAGATTGTCGAGTGATATTGATTTCTTTCCCACTCGTTAAAAGGTTTGAAAGGGCGTCTTCCGAGTGATAGTTTATCTCTTTTTCGACCTCGCAATACTAACATTACGAAAAAGGATAACATTGGAGTCGTCTTTAAGTTGTTTTCAGACTCTCTAAATATGAAAAGCCATCGATTTTACCTTCTCTGTACTTGTTAAACAATCATGCATTGAAGGGCCCATACCAGACCGAATCCTTACTTCTTCTAGTTCACTAAACAAAGGAAGAGGGAATTATCGAAGGTGAGTCATATCTAGCATGTGTTACCCTCCTTGATCTCATTAAATTAAAAAATGTACTCGTCTATCTGGATGGGGGGGAAATTGAAAGAATCAAGCCAAGCAGTTTTGAGAAACTACCAATAACTCTTATGGTCGCCCTTGAACACGACACTTTGTCTTTGCACACATTTTAATCCAATGAACCTCTGCACTGAGCCAATCCTCTGATTTTATTTTACTCCTTTGGGTCACCTGACGAAAGTCACAACATCCACTGCATTATCAAGTTCTGGTCCATGTCATGTTTCTACTGATGTGCCTCAGTGTTCAAGGGAAGTATCTGCCTCGAGAGTCAACCATCACAAATATCCTTTTTCAATACCCATGTCAGGCCATGTTCATTTGATCTACCAATTACATCTTTTTGTTAGTTTCATTCTGTTGATGGGGGATACATCAAGACCCTCCCTCGACGAGTCTGTTCTTGTTGAGTTCAACACATTATCCAAGAACTAGAATTAGAAACTAGTTAGTACCTTGGGACCTGCATGCCTCAATGGTAGGCCTCCTCGTGTCCGACAGTGGGTTTACATCATTGAAATTTGATCAGATGATTCCATGGATGTTTTACTTTAGCTCATCCATTCACATTCATTGGAATGTACTAGAGTACCTTGGGAATCATTGACATCAATGGTGATCTCCCTCGCTTGTTAACAGTTTACCTCATTGAATGGTAATCAGGTGGTTTCTTCCATGTTCAAAATCAGGACATCTATTCACAGGGTTAGATTTGTACCACATAGGGATCGGTAAGAAGACCCTGGGTTGAGTTATCACTCTTATATATACTTTTCCCAAGTTGCGAAGGAGTTCTTTTGAACTATGAGACATATACTGTAACATAGATCCACTTTGTATTGGTCGTGGCTATGTCTTGTTATTCCATAGATCCACTATGTATTCTTCATGGCTATGATTAGTTCAGGTCATAGGAGTATAGATCTACATTGTATCTTCAGTGGATATACCTTTTTTTCAATATAATTATGGATGCGTAGTGTATTTTATGGCGTCCATACCTAAAAAGTCTTTATCACTCAAGCATAGGTATGCCTGCCTTGGGTTTGAAACATGTCATAATATCTGTTTGATGGTTGTGTGCATATTTTTCCATCCTCTCTGCCTCCATACCCTTTCTCGAAAAAGTATACAAAGTACTTCAATCATCATCGTCTTCTAACTTCACACTTTGGGGGGAAATCTGTTACACATCAAAATTACTCACTTCAATAGTGTCCCAAGTGTCGTCATTACCAGTGTTGTAAGTGTCACATCTTCTCTGCAAGTGTTTCATCTTGACCACAAGTTTCGCAAGTGTCACAAACATCACACTGCCATATTTCCTATTTCGTGCCTCTAACGACATCATAAGGACACTTAAGACACCTCAAAGACTAGTTTTGAAAAAGAGAAATCAGTTGACAAAGAGTACAAGCCTTTTTCCACTGGAAAAACCACTCAAAAATGGATTTTGGAAGGTAGCGCTCCCTTACCCACTGTCAAAGAGTGCTAGTGCTCCCCAAGCCTCTTTAGGGGAGCGTTTGAGCTCTCTGTGCACCCTTTTGGGGGAGCGCTACCCTTTTTTGGGCGAATTTTGGTTTGTTGGAGGAAATGAGGGGACAATCCCCTCAATATCTGAAGGTAGTTGGGTTCGAATATTGGTTCAAGTCACGATCTTAGGGAATATCCTCAACTGAAGGAGAAGAATCCTCAACTTATCCCAAATATCTCTCAAGTGGTTGGGCCTCTCCAAGGTTATATAAGGAAGCCTCCTCATGGTGAAAGGAGAGGTGGAAACTAGAGATTGATACCAAACTTATGATCGTGTAAGTGGTATTAACATAGGAGATGTCATCAAAGAAATCAATGTAGATTACTTGAGAAAAGGGGTTGGAAAAGGAGAACCAGAAGAAGTTGTTGCACCTTCATCAAAGGATTGCAAGTACTTTTACTTGTTCTTATCAATATATCAATGCTTGGTCTGTTTCTTTCAAAATTACACATCAAAATTACTCACTTCAATAGTGTCGCAAGTGTCATCAATACAAGTGTTGTAAGTGTCACATCTTGTCCACAAGTGTCGCATCTTGACCACAAGTGTCCCAAGTGTCACAAACATAATACTTCCATATTGTCTATGTCGTGCCTCTAACGACATCATAAGGACACTTAAGACACCTCAAACACTAGTTTTGAAGAAGAGAAATCAATTGACAAGGAGTACAATCCTTTTTCCACTGGAAAAACCACTCAAAAATAGATTTTGGAAGGCAACGCTCCCCTACCCACTGTCAAGGGGTTCTAGTGCTCCCTGGGCCTCTTTGGGGGAGTGTTTGATCACTTTATGCACCCTTTTGGGGGAGCGCTACCCTTTTTTGGGCCAATTTTGGTTTGTTGGAGGAAATGAGGGGACAATCCCCTCAATATCTGAAGGTATTTGGGTTCGAATCCTGGGTCAAGTCATGATATTAGGGAAGATCCTCAACTGAAGGAGTAGAATCATCAACTTATCCCAAAGATATCTCAAGTGGTTGGGCCTCTCCAAGGTTATATAAGGAGGCCTCCTCATGGTGAAAGGAGAGGTGGAAAATAGAGATTGATACCAAACTTATGATCCTGTAAGTGGTATTAACAGAGGATATGTCATCAAAGAAATCAATGTAGATTACTTGAGCAAAGGGGTTGGACAAGGATAACTTGAAGAAGCTATCGCACCTTCATCAAAGGATTGTAAGTACTTTTACTTGTTCTTATCAATATATCAATGCTTGGACTGTTTCTTTCAAAGTTATGATTGTTTCACATGAGTTTGTTTGCAGTAGATGGATCTATATTTGAGATAATATCAGTAGAGTAGGAATTCCTTTGTATCTTTGTTTGTTATACAGAACCTATCAGGGAGCTAAGGATCAAAGCTCATCCAAGACTTTGCAAGGACAAATGTCATTAATAAGGTAGATATCTTTCTCCTTCTCTTTCATATATTAGCTTGATTAGACCTAAAAGGATGTCAGTTTCCATGTTAAGCACTTTTTTGTCTTGGCCTTAAAATTCTAGAGACCAAGAGGGAATCTTCTTGTCTGTAGGAGGATTAACCTATAACACCTGGTGCTTGTTCTCGTGGGAGAACAAAATACTAAAGGTTAGAGGCTTTACACTATAGAAGCTCCTTCAGAAGGGTGGGTGTGTTACATAGGACTTCCCATCCTTGATCAAGCAGTTCATGTTGGCTCTTCTCATGAATATTGCATCCCTCATATACATGTAGGGACTCCCAAAGACTACACAACACATGTCCAGAGGTACTACATCCACCATTATCTCATCAATAAAGTCTACACTTACAACAAATTTGATCTTACACTATTTTGTTACCTTGATTTTTGCATCCTTGTTTACCCAACCTAATGGATGGGGACTAGGATGATCATGAAATTCCAATCCAAGCTTACTGACCAAATCCTTTGCTATGAGATTATCCTGTGAATCGAAGTCGAACAAAGCATCTATCTTGGCTTTCTTGACCCAGATATTGATGTGGAAGACTTTGGTCATCTCCTTCTCTTCCTGGCGATGAAGGATACTCATATTGATCTCCTTCAACACTGATGTGCATAAAATCTTCTCATCCACATTAGAGTTGTTTTCAACCCAGTTTCTTGAATTTGTGACTATAAGACTCTTTTTGTTTGCATCCTTCTTGCAGTTCTTTGAGTTCAGCTCTGAATGTAATTTCCAACACTTTTCCTTAGTGTGGCCATCAATATTGCAATGGTTACAATGGTTGTTGGGATCCTTGCACCGATGTGCATTGGTTGTTGTCTTCTTATCCTTTCCCTCCTTCCACTTCTTCTTCCCCATCTTGGAAGCTCCCTAGTGCAGTTTTTGCTTGGAACCACTTGGCTGCCCTTTCTTGTGGCCTATTGTTTCCAAATACTGTGTTGTACACATGACTCGTCCACTATCCCTGACTTGAAATCACATCACTCATTTTTGTATATGGCTATGTAAACCTTCCAGATACTTGAGGAATACTTTTGGGTTCTTGGGAGAGATACCCAACATTATGACCATCTTTTTGAACTTGGTGGTGTCCTCAAGTACACTCTTCCCTTGCCTTTGCCTAAAGTAATGGCAATGGATCCTTTGGTCCTCTACATACCCAATGTATTAGAACTATGACTTAATGAGGGTTTTGAAATCCTCCCACATAGTTATTGGTGGATCACCCTCCATCCTAAGTGTCTCCATGTGACTTTCCCACTAGGTTAAAGCATGACCAACTTTAGTCTAAAAAAAGATATTTTTTTCTCATATATATGGTGAACGCTGAAATAAACTTCTAGTTCCTACAACCAATGATTCAGTGTTAATGCACATATCTCACCTTGGTTTGGATTTATGTCCACTTTATGTTCCATATTAAATATGGTCCTTGAAGGGTTAACAACACTCGAACTGAGATGCTCTTTCTTGGGATTTTTCCTCTACTCCTTTTTCGGGTCTTCATTATTTCCCAATTTCTCTTCTGATCCAATTTTAGAGTTAGAGCCTTAACCTTATCCAAATAGTTAGAGCTTGATTGCTAGAGCTCCCATGAGGAGGGACATGTTGCGAGATATGTTAGCGACTTTCTCTTCTAGCCTTGCAAATCTCTCCTCTGATGTTGTTTGATGCCTCAAAATGGCTCTGTAATATTTTAGACGATTTTTTGGATCCTATCGCTAAAATGGCTCTACACACTGATCTCAAATGATAAATGATCCAATTTGGATCATGGCATGGCTTGGGTGTGTCAGAAACAAATCTAGACTTTTGAATTTCCCATAAAACATAGTTTAGGGCCTTAAAATGGCGCCCCAGAAGTTTAGGACCCAAAAAATCATAACAAATCTGCCAAGATGGAAAACTGTGTTAAGTCAGTGGATGAGGTGGGTGGCCACCGATATCCACTTGGATCAGTTAAGCATTAGAGTAAAAGGTTGAATATGATCTCATCATAACAATAAACTTTGAATGCCTTTGATAAACAATGACTTTGAAGTGATACCATTGATTTTTATTAATCACCCATTGGTTCGTCACCCATTGGTTGTCAGAACAAAAGGGATCATGGATGATGGTAAGGTCTATGGAGGGGTGCTTAAGATACAAAGATAAGCCAAGAGGGACATGTGTGATTATTAAGTGGAAAATAACATGAGTTGAATTTAGTTCAAGAGGGACATGTGTGATTGTTAAGTGGAAAACAACATAAGTAAAGGTGTCATGATTCATTAAATGGAAGTATGGAATCGTAGTCGGATTTTAATAAATTTGTTGTAATAAAAGTTTGCAAGGGATGGTGAATCCAAGACCATTTTATAGAAATTATTAGCATAATTGTAGAATCCATTTGTATAATTTCACTTAACATACAATTAGCTAATTGTGTTTGAAAACATATTTCCTACAAATCTTAATGTAGGTAGGCATAATAGGAAACATACATACAGTTTGTTTAAAGTTATATTTTTTGAATTTTTTCACCTAAATCAGGTGGCACAAATCTTGGTGGAATAGTGTAATTTCTATTGTTTAAATTGCATTTTTTAATGCATAAATGGATTAAGGCCCTGAAAACCCTGTAAAATCCGGGAATATTATGAAGGCCCTGAAAAGCCCTGGAATGAGAATATTCTAATTATATAAACTCACCAACTCAAATTTGCAATTCGAAATTCGAACAATTTCTGACCAAATTTATGATAAAATTGATAGAAAATTATGGGTATAGGTTTAACTAAAAAAATATATATGGTATAGGTTTAACCAAAAAATATATGGTATAGGTTTAACCAAAAAATATATATGGTATAGGTTTAACCAGACTCTGTGTAATTCCGACATGTGTTTAACACCAACATGATTCGTTGACTTAAAGCCATATTCGAGAATAGTTCTCAGCGAATATTTTGTTAAAAGAGGTGCCATATACAATAATAATACTAATTAAATTGGAATAATGGTTTTTAGTCCAACTTATCTACCATGTTCTCCCCCGTATGTGTAAATGAAAATAAAATTTTAAATTTGAATCCTTTTAATTACATTAATGGAAATTTCAAATTCGATCATCCATTCCTTTTAGTCTTCACCCAAGGTGAGCAAGTGAGTTTTGAGGTTGTACATATTTTTATTTACATATATATCTTTCTTTTCCAGCTCATGCACGCGATGTGATGTCAATTGTAAGTGGGGACCCCATATTTACATAATTTAAACTTAGGTGTATAACGCGTGTAAAATAACTATTTGATTACATTTAATCAGATGCTTCATACTCACCATATTACATTTATATGATTTCATTACAGTTATTTATATAGCACATTGCATTAATTTTATATTTTTTATTAATATTAAAAAAAAGAGTTTTAAATCAAGAGATTTTGGAGATGGATGCATCATATACTATTTTTCTCAGGCATGCTTTTCTGTTAAAGAAAAGAAAAGAAAAAAGAAGAAACAAAAGAAAAAAGAAGGAAACGAATCATGAGTGGTTGTTTAGCGTGTGATGCAAGTCATCTCCAAGCAACGGGCGGGACATTTAGAGAGTATTCATAACTGATGCATGCTTATATGTTGAAATTGTCCCTTCTTGCTTAGATGTGTGTGATGTAGTGCTTTATTCATTTACTCTTTTCTTGTGATAATTTGAAGTCATTTAGTGCATTTTTCTAATTTTTGTCATCAGGATAGTCCTTGTTCTCTATTAATTTCCGCCTGGCATGTGTGTGATGCAATGATCTTTTTAATTTGCTTCTCTTTTCTTCTGATGATTTGAAGTGATGCATTTTCTAATTTTCGTCATCTGGGTAGCCCCTGCTCTCCATTAATTTCTGGGATTATATGTCTTTGTATTTTATTTCCACAACATTAATAGAGAGGTTTCCACTGATTTTCTACTTGCTTTTACATTTCTTTTATTTGTAACTTTTATTTTTCGATTAGAAACTTAGTGGAGTATTAGAATGCATGTTTATTCAATGAACGATTGTTAATTTATTCATTCGTATCCCTGTTATCTTTGACCGTATTCCCTGTTTTTGAGTGCAGATTGTGTGTTTTCTTTTAGTCATATTTCGATCTTCAGGTGTGTAGTTAATGTGGGAACAACATTAATGGAAATTGTTTCCACAGATTATTTGGTTTTCATTTATGACTTGTTTTCTTCTTCATCCTACTCCTTGTTATCTTTGTTAGTATTCCTTGTTTTGTTATCTCTGTTAGTATTCCCTGTTTTTGAACGACTATTCTCTACTTCTAAGTTATGTATCTATGTTAATTTGTATAGTATATGTATGAATAACAATAATACAAATTGTTACCATTAACTTTGGGTTTCCATTTCCCAATTTTGTTTTTATGTAACCCTTGATTTCCAGGACATTTGTGAATAGAAATTTAACAGAATATTGGAATGGTTACTGAAGCTATTGTTGATTTTCTTATTTCAATTTATTTCCATGCTTAAGTATGCAATTTAAATTTATTTCCATGCTTAAATATGTAATTTCAATCGTATTTACCAAGGCATCTCATGTATTTTCTTCCATTATGATAATTAATGTTGCATGTGAGTCTGTAATTCTTGCCGTTGAACCTCTATTCTGTGTTGCTTCTAGTTATACATTGTTGTTGCAGATTGTCTATACTGTACTTTCTTCTAATTGTAAGTTGTTGAATATTTTATTTTTTCTTTGTTTGGACGATGTCAATGTCTACTGTTCATGATCAACGTGTTATGCTTGAACAATGATAATGGAGGCTATTTCACTGACTTTCTGTTTTTTTTTTATAAATTCTTAATCACTGCAACATTTGTATGACTCCTTTTCATCTGTAATTTTTAATTTCTTGGATGCATGTAATTAGAATAGAAATTTTGCAGAGTATTTAAATATTTATGGAATCAATTACAATGCTCATAAATTTTTTTAGTAAAAGTGTGTGATAGCGTGAGCTTTTCATTTCATCCCTGTTTAGAAATGCCTTGCACATTTTCTTAGTTGCACCAACTCTCATTATTTCCGTCTTTGCAGTTCATGTTGAATGTCTATTTTTTAGTTTACTCTCAGTTTATGATTAGTTTTTTTTCCCTTCTTTTAAAAATTCTTCTCTGGTATGGCCATTCTTTGGAAAATGATAAAATTATCTTTATCTTATCTAATCTATGATATTTAATTTCCATTGTGATACATGCCATTAGTAATTTAGGAGAATATTGCAATGTTTAAATTATGAGAGATGTTGTTAATTTATTCATGGATATTAAATTCCATGTTTATTAGTAGAATACAATGCACAATCCAGACAATACAATTTCAAGGAATTGTGTGATTGAGTTTTGCATGGATTGATTTCTAATTACTGTGACGTGTTTTAACACTTATTTTGCTATCCTGACAACCTTAGAGGTGGAATAATACCAAGTTGTTGAGAAATGCTTCCCAAGTTCATCTCCTTTTCATTTACAAGTCATCTGCTATATTTTCTTGTTCATCTATATATTTATAGAAGTTAAATGTGATGCTCACAACATAATAGAATGCTAATCAAAAGAAATAATTATAAGAAATTGTAAGATTGAGTTTTGTATGTATTCTTTTATATTTCCCTTGATTTTCCTTTATGATTTTGAAGTTCATCTCCTTTTCATTTACAAATCATCTGCTATATTTTCCTATTCATCTATATATTTATAGAAGTTAAATGTGATGCTCCCAACATAATAGAATGTTAATCAAAAGAAATAATTATAAGAAATTGTGAGATTGAGTTTTGTATGTATTGTTTTATATTTGCCCTGATTTTCCTTTATGCTTTTGTTGCTATGCCTCATAGAGATGGGACGCTACCAAGATAACAAGAAATGTTGTGTATGCTGAATTTTCCTGATGTTACATGGTTTATTATCATTGTTGTTTTCCATTTGAAGCGTTGAAAAACATTGATGGAGTGGAATTAATTTCCTCTATATTTTAAGTTTTTCTTTTACAAATTCTTTGTAACCTTTTAGTTTCTTGGATGCACGCAATTCAAAATTTAACAAATTAATGGAATAAAAATTTAGCACATTATTGGAATTCTTAATCTTATTTCCAAATCTTTTGTGTTTTTGTTTATGGATTTTAAATGCGATCCTCACCAATAGATGACAGTGCTAATGACGAAATAGTTTCAGGAAATCATGAGATTGATTTTTGCATGGATTATTTTCTATTTGCCCCGATTTATCTTTAGTCTTTTGTTGCTATGAAAATCCCTTAGAGGTAGAATGTTTCCAAGACGATGAGAAATGTTGTATGTATGTTGATTTATCTTTAAGGTTTTGATGCTATGCAAAGCCTTTAGAGGTAGAATGTTGCCAAGACGATGATAGATGTTGTATGTATGCTGGATGGATTTTCATTATGTCTGTCTAGTCTGATTCCTCTACATTTTTTATTTCCTTTTACAAATTCTCTGTAACCTTTTAGTTTCCTGTAGACATGTTATTGAAATTTAGTAGAATATGGTTCATTATTATTGATATTTTATGTTTCAGGTTTTGAGCAACATAGATGGAGTTTGATTCCTCTACATTTTTTATTTCCTCTTACAAATGACGATGAGAAATGTTGTATGTATCCTGGATGGATTTTCATTATGTGTATTTAGTCTAATTCCTCTACATTTTTTATTTCCTTTTACAAATTCTCTATAAATTTTTAGTTTCCTGTAGACATTGTTGGAAATGTGTAACAGTTAGCATATGCTTGTCATTGATGGAAAGTACAACAGTGAATATGACAGGCAAACAGAAGACAAAGGAAATTAAGCTCAGGAGGAATAGCAGTCTTATATGCGCAAGAAGCATAGGAAAGAGACCGA
>ML787744.1:159939-200597 GCA_009831015.1 Picea engelmannii | reverse complement strand
GTTATTGAAATTTAGTAGAATATGGTTCATTATTATTGATGTTTTTTGTTTCAGGTTTTGAGCAACATAGATGGAGTTTGATTCCTCTACATTTTTTGTTTCCTCTTACAAATTCTTTGTAACTTTTTAGTTTCATGCAGACATGATATTGAAATTTAGTAGAATTTTGGAACAGTTAATTCTATGTAACATTTTAGTTTCATGCAGACATAATATTGAAATTTAGTAGAATTTTGTAATAGTTAATCTCATATCAGTTGTTGATTTTTAATTTTATCTTAGTTGTTTATTTTTAAATGGAAATTAAATGGGATGTTCATCCACAAACATAATTCATTGCTAATGATAGGCTATAATTTTAGGAAAGTGTGAAACTGAGTTTTGCATTAGCAACTTTCTATTTCCTGAGGTCTCTCATTTGTTGTAACTCTCCTTTTTCTATGTAGAGGAATGCTACCAAGATGATGACATTGTTTTCCAAGTCATCTTTATATTTATATGTGGTCCATTTTCTTTTTATGTTAATTTTTTTTCCAAAGAAAAAATCGATATATCTAGTCATTGCAGAATGAAAATTATATTTTTCATGTGTATTTCACAGTTACATTTAAAATGGGTATAAAAACTATCCTTAAATAATATAAACGCTTCAACATCATCAAAATACGGGTCTCTAAGTTTTTTTTTAAAAGTCCAAAATGAAAGGTCAAGGACTGAAGAGGAAAATAAACTTTGTTCTTGTCTTTTTCTTTTTAATCTCAATCCACCCAAAGAGGACCTTCCATAAGGGCTAATTGTAGATTAGAATTCGGATTTCCAAGGTTTATAACAATTCCTATCATTTATGAACCTGTATTCTTTGTTGGATGTCTATTTTATATCTTCTTTTAATTATATCTCTGTTTATGTGCTTATGCTTTATGAACAACGTGTTCTTTATTTGAACAACATGAATGGATATGTTTCCACATATATTTTGAGTTCCTTTTACATATTATTTTGTTTGTAACCTTTAATTTCATTTGAGTTCATTTTACATATTATTTTGTCTGTAACCTTTAATTTCAAGGATGCATTTTATAATTTTATTTTGGAATATTGAAGAGTATAGTGTTCTGCCTTGCTATGCTATCCATAGCGGGTACTTTCAGGAGATTGTTTGATGGATTTTTTCGATGGTTTTTTTCTATTTTATATTATTTGTTTCGAGGTTTTTTATGCTATGCATAACCCTCAAGTGGAACTGTGTGAAGAATCATACCTAATTTATTCTTCATATACACTTTGTAGAGTTGTGGAAATACTGCATCCTTTGTATTCTTTGTTACATTAAAGTCTTAAAATAAGATTTCATAGATTAAATTAAGAGGAAATTGAAAAGTTATCTAGATAATTCAAACCCTATACTTATGTTTACCCTTCCTACAAATTTGCATTGTATGTCATACCTATGTTTATCCTTCCTACGACTTTGCATTGTATGTCATGTTATGAAGGATAATATATTGAGAAGTTACAATCGTAGTTGACCTGGAATAATTGCAAAGTGATGGTCCTAATTTTGAATGCATGTGAATTAGTATGTCATCTTGTTTTGAACTATAAATCATTTTCGAGCATTCAATTTTATTCTTGAGAATTCATATTAAGGATTTTTATAAGAGGTTTATTTAGTTAATTCTATTTGGTATGTAGATTATTATGAGTTAATGCAGTATGATGAATCAAGTTGAATTACTTGGAGATATAAAATATGAGTGAGTCTATCTCTATTAAAAATTTTATTTTGAAATTTGTAGATCATTATGTCTACCATACTACTGAATATTTTGCAATTCCTGGAGTGTGATGACTATTTTGAATGTGCATGCCATAATGTTTATTTAAGGTGCATTTGTTTTATATACTTTGGTTCATTTATTTCTTCAGTAAGCCCTTTTCCTCTATTTGTTTTTTGAATTTTTGTTGAAACTATTTTGTCATGCCTTCAAATATGTTTTTAAGTGTTAACATTTTTTTCTAATATTTTTTAGAACAAGGCCATATAATTTCCTTATAGAATTGGTTTGCAATATAAATCAGGTGATTTTCAAAGTTTTTATCTAATTAAAACACATTTTGTACTTTTTATAGTTATGTTATCACATTTTTTCCCAGGAATTTCTGTGTGTAAGCTATTGGGTTGATGTTTTTGCAGTCGATCAGATTTTTCCAGTTTTTCAAGAATATTTGAGACTGAGAAAATTCACATCAAATGATCGAAGTTTTCCATTTTTTCAAGAATATTTGAGACTGAGAACGTTCACAACAGATGATCAGATTTTTCCAGTTTTTCAAGAATATTTGAGACTGAGAACATTCACATCAGATATTCTTTTTAGGTACTTTCTTTCTTGTTTGGCTTTGTATATGTTGTTGCTTATTGATGAATTTACCATCTTTGTATATTCCCACTTGGTTGAGTTTATAAAACATAGTATAACTCCCTTAGAAATTGAAATGTTTGGAAAATATACATAGGCTATAAGGAAAAGGAAGGGTTAATGAAGTTGAATAGGTTTTGTTGGGGTTACTTTTTTGAAAGTATAGTATTCTCTTATGTATAAATCCTTTCAATATATTGAACTCCACTTTCAAAGGAACAAGGATTGGTAGTGAAAGTCTATTATGGTTTTCTTGTTGATAACACCATCAAACTTTGATCATAATTTAATTTTCAATTATAACTTAATTTTCAGGGTTCTATGTCCCATATCAAACACTAAACCATAAAATCAATCAACCTTTGTATCTAATTTTCTTTAATTGATAAAATATTAGTTTTGAAACTTGTTGAAAATATGCCCTATGCACTTGTGAATACTAAATATATGATCAAATCATCCAAGTACCATCATGTGACCATAGTTTTTAATGTCCCCATGCTACTTATCAAGACTAGATCCTTACACCACTTTTGAACTACCATATTCAAAATTTCAATTATTTATCATTACATTTTCATAATAATAATTAATTGATATGTAGTTGTGAATATCTGCAAGAAATCTTAGTTAAGAATGTAAATCGGTCTCAATTATATTAACTATTATCCTTTAATGAGCCTACAAACATTCCAAAATTGAGAGTTAATCATAAGTAATGTAAAGACCCCATCGTTACAACAACAAGCGAAGCATAAGTGTTTTTTTGTTTTTTGTTTTTAGGCAAGAAGGTAATGATGAAAAACGTTTAACCACACCATTGACGATGAATGCAAGCACGCAGTCTAGGAAATAGGATACTATGACACCACACACAGCCACAAGGGAAACCGGGCAAAACATCCGCATAATAACAAGGAGGAATGACTACACACCCGACACAAACACGACCACACCTACAAGCTAAGGGACAACATCCCCATCCTAACACAATGACCTAGACGAACAAAAACTAGAACCTCAAGCCGGGTGAACCAAATGCCTGAAGGCATTCAACCCATGCACCAAAAGCAACTTGCAACTCTTAACAACACTCACATAGAACGCACCTACTTCGGTCAAGATCTTGTTCGCTACTGTCCCGCGGGGCGTGCCATGATCCCCTCATTAGGAATCATGTCATTCCCAGGTGATAGACACGTCAATAACCTTGGCGCAAACATAAGCTATCCGGACCGAGGAATCTAGATAATCCGATGCACTAGGAACCAAATATCGATAAGAAAGCCATGCCCAAACCCCAACAACAAGTTGACAAAACACCAGGGGACGACTACCAGGGAATACATGAGCCAAGACACAACTTCGTCAACCACCCAACCCAAACATCAAGTATAAATTATAAATTAGTCTTTAACTTATCATCAGATTAACATTAAATACAATCCAATTGACCATTCTACATTATACCTTAGTCATTAAATTCAATCAAATAACATCAATTACGAATCAATTCAACAATTCTGCATGACAATTTAATCATTAAATTCAATCTAAATAACATCAACTACGAATCAATTCGATAATTATGCATTACAATTTGATCATTAACCACAATTTAATTTAGCATGCTTAACCTCTACTTTGGTCAATACTCACTAATCTCATTTAATCATTAATCACAGTCTGATTGGGAAATTTATGAATTAATCCCAAATTACAATCTAACTATCAATTAACAATGTATAACCACATTCGCCATATCAATGGTGAATGATACGATTATAACACTTGTAAACAATTAAATTACACAAGCCTTTTATCTAGCAACCATACCCAAAATAACTAACTGTTTATTAACAATAAGAAGGTAACTATTGCCTATAACATCATTGTAGCAATTAACATTGTCATTAACATAAATGTTGACCATTAACATCGTTGTGGCAATTAATACTAAGAAGGAAACAAATGACCATTAACATCGTTGTAGCAGTTATCCTGGCAACTAATATGGAAAATAATATAGAATTTAACATTGCAATTAACATCGCAATCAACGGTAAGAAGGAAACTGTTGACCATTAACAGCGTTGTAACAATTGTTCTGTCAATTAATATGGCAAATAATATATCATTTATCATTGAAATTAACATGGTAATTAACATGGCCAGTAACATCGTTGTGGTAATTAAATTTTGGCAGTGATAACGTTGGGTATACACTCAATGTGAAGGATAATAAAAAGGACAATACAAAAATGCAGAAGGATCAACTCGTGGTCATTCAACAACAAACTCAGACAACATTTAAGGCAAATTTGTGTCCATTCCAACAAACACGGTCATCATTCTAACTAGAAAACTCGTGTCCCTTCAACAACGAACTCAGTCAATCATTTTAATGGAAAATTCATGGTCATTCCAACAACCACAGTCAACAATTTAAATGGAAAAATTGTGGTCATTAACAACAAACTTAGTCAACTTTTAAAAGGAAAAAACGTGGTCGTTTAACAACAAATTCAGTCACGTTTTAAATGGAAAAATCGTGGGCATTCAACAACAAATTAGTCTCATTTTAAATGGAAAACATGTACAGGGACACACTAGAAGGACATTCATTGCTATTCGTATTTAAATATGCAAATTGCGGTGCCCAAAACGAACCAGAAGGAAACTTCATAATTTTTTTCATTGATAAATAAGCAAATCTCTATACAACCACACCGGAAAGGAACTACATAAATTTTGTCATGGATAAATAAGAAAATCGCTATACAACCACACCAGAAAGGAACTACATAAATTCTATCATTGATAAATAAGCAAATCGCTAGAGTGACCAAGGGGCAAAACGCAGACAAGAAAAGGAAACACAAATATCCATTGGGAAATCCATTGAAATGATCACAGAGACTTTATCAACCCAACACGGAGAAATTCCATAGTGAAGCCCTTAAGGCACTGAGAACAAAAACAAGCGTAAAGATAAACCAACAAGGACGCATGGAAATCCATACGCAGAGGCACTTTTTGCTAGAAGGCGCAAGACAACAATCAGGCAAGGACAAACAATAGAGGTGGACGCCTAACAAAAAAATCCTTTGCTCATCATCCACGCACTGAAAAGAAGGGTGTTGAGATCCATAGGTCTATTAACGTCGAAGAGACGACCGTAGATCAGGCTCCTGGCCGACTTCTTAGGTGAGGACTGATGAGCTAAGTACGATGGAAAAAATAACCTCAATCATCTCAATCAATAACCCACTGGACGATCAAGACATGTAGGGGTTGAAAGCCATGGGAAATCAGTCAACATCGAGCTATAGGCTATGGGAAAATTTCAGTCATCAACTAGAATGCTAAGATAATCATTTTCCTTACCCATTTAAACATGCATAACTAAAATAATAAATCATACTAACAATATACTATGCATAAATAAAGTAAGTGTACCATTTCCCAATCGCCCACTCTAAGTTTATGTCCCGCGCGCTTCGTGCAACTCCTGCTTGCCGACTGATGCGACTTCACCGGTACCTCCCAGCCAACACTAGGGGTACTCTTCTTCCCCCTTATCCCCTCGAGCTCCAAAGGGGCCACACACACTATCGAGAGAATCAACTATCTCCCATCTCACCTCGCAAGGCTGAGCTACCACTCCTCACCGAGCTGGGTATCCCAAATCCCACAAGCTAAATTAGTCAAGTATAGATTTTTGCAGTGTAACGTTACGCAAAACTAAAGAGATCCAACATCATTCTCCTCCCTCCATTATATAGAGTTTCAAATTCCTTTACTTTCCCAAAATCCCATTTTATTTAATATTTATTAAATTAATTCATAAAAATCCTCCTCGTACATGTGTCACCCATCCCCTTCATTCCTCCAAAAATTAATTTCTTTAATTAATTAATTACCCTTATTTCCCTCACCCACCTAGAGTCACTTTTAGAATCGCTCCTAGGTGTCCCCAATTTCCCTTACAGGTTTTAATGACTTTCCCCATTATTATTTTACTAGTTCAGTTTAATTTAGAAGGTTCTTTAATGCTAGATACCTTACTAAGTTAGAATTTCTTATTTTTCCTTGTGTTTCCCTTTTCTTTTTATGTTTCTTACTTTTTCCTAGTTTCCTAATTATTTTAGATTTCCCTCTTTCCCCTTTTTATTTAAACTCAAAAAGGCAAGTGCATAAACTTACCCTTTTTCCCTTTTTCTTTCTAATGAATAAATTTTAAATTAGCATAATAAGTAAAACAATTATTTCCCCTTTTTAAATTTTATCCCAAAAGATTTTATAAATCAATTTAATTGCTTACCCCCTTCTTGTCACAAGATTAATGAAGATTATCACCAGTAAAATTTAGACCTAAATCTTATTTTCCTAGGCTGGGTGACATTTTTTTTTTTTTGGAAAGGTTTCAAATCTTCCTTGACAATTTATTTTTCCTAAAGCCAACTAGGTTTATCCAATTATTAAATAACCATGCGACGTGCCCTTCAGGACGCACTAGGTGCTCCAAGGGTGTCACTCGCCTCTTTCTATTTCTCTTGCATGACGTGCCCTTTAGGACGCACCACGTGCTCCAAGGGTGCCACTCGCCTCTTTCCATTTTTTTTGTGTGATGTGCCCTTCAGGATGCACCACGTGCTCCAAGGGTGCCACTTGCCTCTTGACAGACTTGGTAGACATAAAAAACCCCTAGAGTCAATACTCTGCCAGGTGATCTTGTGGGAGACTAAGGGCCTCTAAGGAATAAGGCCACTTCCTTATTGCGCACCCCATAGAATCATCGTGAGTGATTGTTGCAGTCTACCCTAATGGCATCGTGGGTCCTCTCGAACTAGGTAATAGTTAACCTATAATTTGAGCCACAACGGGAGTGCTAGTAGACTATGGCAAGACAGTTCTCCACACCTCTCTCACAACATATCTGGTAGTCGAGCGTGACCCCTCTACTCCACATGTGAGTCTGGTCGGCAAGCTATCATCAGCCTACATCATCAATGAATCATGTCAGAAATATATCCATATCATATCATCTAATCAGATGCACTAATATCACATATAAAACAATCAAAACCCATTAGTTCACTCCCCAACTCGATCCAGAGTCCAAGGGGTTCCATCGTCACCTCTGCATCCTCGAGGTCCGAAATCCTACACACTTAGTAAAACCGAGTCAATAGCATCTGTTTATGTCATTGCAGCAAAACAACATGACATCAACCCATAACGCCTCATAATCAAAATCAAATGTTTTAATACAATAATAATCGGGATCACTTGCGAGCAAGTGTCCTCAAACAATAAGTTCACTCAGTGCGCAAGAGTGGGATGTTACATACACCCCCTCTTGGTCTAAAATTAGTCTCGAAGTTTCACAGTATAAGTGTTGAAATAATGTGTATCACAGTATCTTAAGTCTATCTATCAAACAAAAATGGAAACTGCTAGCGCATATCATATGCATCCTCCTAGGTCGCCGAGTGCGGACTATAGTTGTCCCACTAGACCTTGACCTGCTCTATTGTTCGACATCGTAGTTGTTGAATGCGATGATCCAATATGAAGATCGACTCATCCATGAGCGCCCCCTCGTCCGATACCTACAAGGAACTCATGTCAATAACATGCGTAGGATCACTAATATAATGTCTCAAAATAGATACGTGAAAAACATCGTGCATACGCCTCAAGGAATCAGGAAAGGCTAGTCGATAGGCCACAGGCCCCTTTCTTTCCATGATCTCGAAAGGTCCCACAAACCTAGGAGAGAGTTTATTTCCCTTTCCAAACTTGATCGAACTCTTATGCGGTTTTACCCGCAAGAAGTCTCGATTGCCAACCTCGTAACTACGATTGATACGGTGTGCATCGACATAACTCTTCTATTGATCCTATGCTTCTTTAATCCTTTGTCTTATTGTTTTCATTTGATCCTCCATTTCTTGGATCACTTTTGGTCCCACCAGGACCCTATCCTCAAGCCAATCCCAACTCAAAGGCGTCCGAAACGGTCGCCCGTAAAGAAACGCGAAAGTCTCCATCTTAATGGTGCCTTGGTAACTATTGTTATAAGCGAATTCCACCAGTGGAAAGAATTCTTCCCAATGCTTTTGTTGGTCCATCACGTACACACACAACATGTCCTCCAAGGTCTGGTTCATTCGTTTGGTCTACCCGTCAGTCTTCGGGTGGTACGCAGTACTGAAGTTAAGTTGGGTTCCAAAGGCCTCTTGGAAACTCGTCCAAAATTGTCCAGTAAACACCGATCCTCGATCAGATATAATCCTCTTAGGCACGCCATGTAGCCTCATAATCTCACTGATGAAAACTCTAGCTATGTCAGGTGCATGATACATCATATGCACAGGAATAAAGTGAGCACTCTTCGTCAGAGTGTATACTACTACAAAAATCGAGTCATGTCTCCTTGTCATCAGTGGCAATCCAACAATAAAATCCATCGAAATAATCTCCCATTTCAATTCCAGAAGAATGTGTGGTTGTAGTAATCCTGTTGGGTGTCTATGTTCAGCATTTGCCTATTGAAATTCTAGACATCTAGCCACATAGTTTACTATGTATGCCTTCATTCCCTTCTAGAAGAATAAGGGTTTAAGGTCTGCCCTCATATTCGTGACTCCCGGGTGAGCCATGTATACGGATCTATGAGCCTCTCTTAGGATCAACATCCTCAACTCGTCGTTCGATGGTACGTAAATATGATTTTTAAACCTCAATAATCCATCGTCGTCAAACGTAAATCCTTCAAATCTTGGTACCATCATTGTTTTTTATCCGATAAAATCCTCGACCTCCTTGTACTAGTCATCATCACGTTGTAAATTTAGAATCTTTTCACATAGATTCGTTTGAAGAGGCAACACTGAAAAGATGCCTGGTCTCCGACTCAACGCATCTGCCACTCAGTTCACTATTCCTTTTATGTAAGTAATCTTGAAGTCATACTCGCTAAGTAATTCCAACCAGCGTCATTGTCATGCGTTCAGGTTGCTTTGTGTAAAGATGTGTTGTAGTCCACAATGGTTCGTCTTTAGTTCAAAATTTTTTCCAACAAGATAGTGTCTCCAAACCTTGAAGGCATATACAATGGCTAACAACTCCAAATCATGCATTGCATAGTTCTCCACATGCCTTCTCAGTTTCCTCGAGATGTAAGTGATCACTCGACTATCTTGCATCAAGACTTCGCCTAAGCCTTCCTTGGATACATTAGTGCATACCAAGAACTCCATGTCCATTTCAGTCACCTTTAGTATCAGTGTTTTTTTCAAAATATCCTTGAGCCTCCGAAATGCTTCTGCGCATTTCCCGGTCCAAACAAACTTCTTGTTTTTCTTATGCAATTCCGTGATTAGATTTGCTATCTTCGAAAATGCCTCGACGAACCCTCGATAGTATCCTGCTAAACCCATGAAGCTACACACTTTCGGGACATTCCTCGATGTAGGACATTCCATAATAGCCTCAACCTTTGTTGGATCCACGACGATACCTTCGTCGGAGATGACATGCCCCAAGTAGTGAATCCTTGCTTGATAAAATGAGCATTTGGACAACTTCCCATACAATTTGTGCTCTCACAAAAATTGTAGTACCAAGCGTAGGTGCTCGTCATGCTCCTCTTTTTTCCGAGAGTAAATCAAAATATCATCAATGAATACTTGGATGAACTTGTTCAAGTACTCGCGGAACACCCCATTCATCAAACTCATGAATACCCCTAGGGCGTTTCTCAGTAAAAATGGTAAAACAATAAACTCCTAATGTCCAAACCTCGTCTTAAAGGTAGTCTTAGGGAAATCATCCTCCTTGATTCGTAACTAGTGATACCCTCATCGCAAATCAACCTTTGAGAACACCGTCACACCCTTCATCTGATCGAACAGATCATCAATCCTTGGCAACGGATACTGATTCTTGATCGTTTCCTTGTTCAATTGGCGGTAGTCAATGAAGAGCCTCCATGAACCATCCTTCTTTCATATGAAAATAAAAGACGCACTCCACAGTGACACACTTGGACGTATCAGTCCCAAGTCCAACAATTCTTTCTGTTGCACTCTAAACTCCTGTAATTCCGGGGTTGACATCCGATAAGGCATTCTAGCTATCGGTTCAGTCCCCAGTTTTAGGTCTATAGTAAACTTCAATTCCCTCTTCATAGAAATCTCAGGTAACTCCTCCGGAAAGATGTCTGCAAACTCTCTCACCACCAGAAGGTGTTCTAGACCTTCCGCTACTCCCTTCTCGCTTAACAAAAGGATCTCATAAAGCTTGCACCCCTTGCGCATGCTCTTCCATAGATGAAAATCCCTAGTTATGACCTACAATCACACGTCTTTGTCCCTTGTCATCAACCAAGCTCAACCGTTTTGTATTACAGTTGAGTATCGCCTCATGCGATTCCAACTAGTCCATACAAATCACGACATCATAAGATCCTAATATCATGATGTACAGGTTGGCCCTGGTGACAAACTCTCTTAGGTTCAGGGTATAGCCTGTAACCTTTCCTCCAAACTTATGTTTGGCTCCAGAAGCCATCTTTACGAATCTAAACTCGTCCTATTCGACTGCCTTTAGCTTAATCCATTTTAGTGCTGCACCATAAATGAAACTCTCGGTAGCACCGGGATCTATCAAAATACTAAGGGTCTAGTCAGTGAAGGTACATAACGTGTAGAGCACAGTCGAATGCTTCTCTACCTGGTGGTTATTCACTGCTGCATGAATCTGATGGGCCTTTCCCAAATCCCCCACGATAGTGGGTCCGAATGATCCATATGCTCTAGTCCTCTCCACTGGGCAGTCATGCTAGTAGTGTGGATCCCCACACGTCCAACACCCCTTCCTCGGTCTAGTACTACTAGTACCCGAAGTAGTAGAAGTCGGCCCACCGGCCTGGAATCCTGGTTTTTTCTACTGAACAGGCCTAAACTGCTGTTGTTGCGGTTGACACTGCTACTGATGTTGTGGTCCCCTCTGGAAGTGAAAGTGGATCCCCTCTAGAAGCCATGATATCCTGGCATATGTCTGGTTGGTGTCTGATGTTGTTATGCACTAGTTGACACCTTCCCTATTGGTCTCGCTGGAGTCCTTCTCTAACCCCTGCTAATAGGCTCCTCCTCTGCTATGAGGGCCTTGTAGACGACATCATGCAAGGTTTGAGGCATAAAAATCCTAACCTTTGCACGTATGTTGCCATTAAGGCCAAACACAAACCTGTTGACCTTAAGTTTCTCAGTGTTAAGATGCAGAGCAGACCAAAGCCAGTCCATAAAATGGTCACTGTACGGCTGCCCTATCATAAGGCATTGAACTCATTGAGTTGTTTCTTAATGAATTCCTCTGATAGGTACCTCTCTCAGAACTGTTCCTCGAATAGTTCCCATGAAACGTCCTCGATGACCATGTTTAGTTGTGGCAGGAGTGTCTTCCACCATAAAAGAGAGCTCCCCTTTAGTTGAAAGACCGCCATGCAGACGTTCATGTTGGAGGTATAGTTGTGAAGCACAAAGCACATCGCCATATTCTCCAACCATGCCTTGGCGGCTGCGTCATCCGGGGCACCAAAGAACTCAAGAAATTTGAACTTCTTGAGTTCACGGTGAATGATACCAATACCAACCGGAGTGCACGGTGGACCCTTAGGGGGTGTCGACACCCTGGCCTCATCTCTGTCCAAACATCTGATTAGTGCCTCAGAAATCTACTGAAAATACCTCATCATACCAACCACATCACCCATCGCTATCTGATATTGCCCGACAACCTGTTTGTCTCCCTGGGGGTTAGACCCCTTAGGCATGGATGCTACTGGAGGTGTCACACCTCCTCCCCTTGCACCCCATCGTCTGCCTCCGTGGCATCCTCTAACCATGATTACCTGCATGAATACAAGTCAACTTAATTAGCAACATCACAATCAAATCATATCAATGAAAGCTGTAGTGATCCCAAGCCGTGGGTTGAACTCGCTCTGATACCATATGTAACGACCCCATCATTATGACAACAAGTGAAGCAGAAGTGAATTTATTTTTTTTGTTTTTAGGAAAGAAGGTGACGACGAAAATAGTTTAACCACACCACTGACGACAAACGCAAGCATGTAGTCCAGGAAACAAGTTACTATGACACCACGCACAGGCACCAGGGAAACCAGGCAAAACATGCGCAGAATAAAAAGGAGGAATGACTACCCTCCCGAAACAAACATGACCACGTCTACAAGCTAAGGGACAACATCCCCATCCTGACACAACGACCTAGATGAGCATGGACTAGAACCTTAAGACGAGCGAACCAAAGGCCTGAAGGCGTTCAACCCATGCTCCAAAATCAACTTGCAACGCTCGACAACACTCACACATAACACACATACTCAAGCCAAGATCTCGTTCGTTGCTGTCCCACAGAGCGTGCCATGATCCCCTCATCAGGAATCATGTTATTCCTAGGTGATATATGTGTCAATAAACTTGGTGCAAACATAAGCTATCCAGACCGAGGACTCTAGATAATCAGATGCGCTAGGAACCGAATACCGATAAGAAAACCATGCCCAAACCCCAACAACAAGTCGACGAAACACCAAGGGACAACTACCAGGGAAGACACGAGCCAAGACATGACTTCATCAACCACCCAACCCAAACATCAAGTCTAAATTATAAATTATTCTTTAACTTATCATCAGATTAACATTAAATACAATCCACTCGACCATTCTACATTATACCTTAGTCATTAAATTCAATCAAATAACATCAATTACGAATCAGTTCGGCAATTCTGCATCACAATTTAATCATTAAATTCAATCTAAATAACATCAACTACGAATCAATTCGGCAATTATGCATTACAATTTAATCAATAACCATAATTTAATTTAGCATGTTTAACCTCTACTTTGGTCAATACTCACTAATCTCATTTAATCATTAATCATAGTCTAATTGGGCAATTTCTGAATCAATCCCAAATTACAATCTAGCTATCAATTAGCAATGTATAACCACATTCGCCATATCAATGGTGAATGCTACAATTATAACACTTGTAAACAATTAAATTACATAAGCCTTCTATCTAGTAACCGTACCCAAAATAACTAGTTGTCTATTAACATTAAGAAGGTAATTGTTGCCTATAACATCGCTATAGCAATTAACATCGTCATTAACATAACTTATGACCATTAACATCGCTGTGGAAGTTAATAGTAAGAAGGAAACTACTGACCATTAACATCGATGTTGCAATTATCCTGGAAACTAATATGGCAAATAATAAAGCATTTAACATTGCAATTAATAGTAAGAAGAAAATTGTTGACCATTAACAACACTGTAGCAATTGTTCTGGCAATTAATATGGAAAAAAATATAGCATTTATCATTTCAATTAACATGGTAATTAACATCGCCAGTAACATTGTTGTGGTAATTAAAGTTTGGGAGTGAGAACGTTGGGTATACACTCAATGTGAAGGAGAATAAAAAGGACAATACAAAACTGCAGAAGGATCAACTCATGGTCATTCAACAACAAACTCAGTCAACATTTAAGGGAAATTCATGTCCATTCCAACAAACACAATCATCATTCTAACTAGCAAACTCGTGTCCCTTCAACAATGAACTCAGTCAATCATTTTAATGGCAAATTCATGGTCATTCCAACAACCGCAGTCAACAATTTAAATGCCAAAATCATGGTCATTAACGACAAACTCAATCAACTTTTAAAAGGAAAAACCGTGGTCATTTAACAACAAACTCAATCACATTTTAAATGGCAAAATCGTGGGCATTCAAAAAAAACTCAATCTCATTTTAAATGGAAAATGTGTACAGGGACACACAAGAAGCACATTCATTGCTATCCGTATTTAAATATGCAAATTGCTGTGCCCAAAACGCACCAGAAGGAAACTTCATATATTTTTTCATTGATAAAAAACGAAATCACTATACAACCACACCAGAAAGGAACTATATAAATTTTGTCATGGATAAATAAGAAAATCGCTATACAACCACACTAGAAAGGAACTACATAAATTATGTCATTGATAAATAAGAAAATCGCTAGAGTGACCAAGGGGAAAAATGTAGACAAGAAAAAGAAATTCAAAGATCCATTAGGAAAGCCATTGAAATGATCACAAAGACTTTATCAGCCCAACACAAAGAAATTCCATGGTGAAGCCCTTAAGGTGCGGAGAACAAAAACAAGCGCAGTGATAAACCAACAAGGACGCATGGAAATCCATACACAGAGGTACTTTTTGCTAGAAGGCACAAGACAACAATCAACCAAGGAAAAACAACAGAGGTGGATGCCTAACAGGAACATCCTTCTCTCATCATCCATGCACCAAAAAGCAGGGCATTGATATCCATAAGTCTATTAACGCCGAAGCGACGACCGTAGATCAGGCTCCTGGCTGACTGCTCAGGTGCAGACTTATGAGCTAAGGATGAAGGAAAAAATAACCGCAATCATCTCAATCAATAAACCATAGGATGGTCAAGACATGCAGGGGTCGAAAGCCATGGGAAGTCAGTCAACATCGAGCTATAGGCTATGGGGAAAATTTCAGTTATCAACTAGAATGCTAAGACAATCATTTTCCTTACCCATTTAAACATGCAGAACTAAAAGCATAAATCGTACTAACAATATACCATGCAAAAATAAAGTAAGCATACCATTGCCCAATCGCCCGCTCTAAGTTGATTTCCTGTGCGCTTTGTGCAACTCCTGCTTGCCGACCGATGAGACTTCACCGGTACCTCCCAACCAATGCTAGGGGTACTCTTCTTCCTCCTTAGCCCCCCGAGCTGCAAAGGGGCCACACACATTATCCATAGAATCAACTAGCTCCCAGCTCGCCTTGCAAGGCCGAGCTACCACTCCTCACCAAGTTGGGTATCCCAACTCCCACAAGCTAAGTCAGTCAAGTATAGATTTTTGTAGCATAACGTTACGCAAAACAGAAGAGATCCAACATCATTTTCTTCCCTCCATTATATAGAGTTTCGAAGTCCTTTACTTTCCCAAAATCCCATTTTATTTAATGTTTATTAAATTAATTCATAAAAATCCTCCCCGTACATGTGTCAACCATCCCCTTCATTCCTCCAAAAACTAATTTCTTTAATTAATTAATTACCCTTATTTCCCTCACCCGCCTAGAGTCACTCCTAGAATCGCTCCTAGGTGTCCCTAATTTCCCTTACATGTTTTAATGACTTTCCCCATTATTAATTTACTAGTTCAGTTTAATTTAGAAGGTTCTATAATGCTAGATACCTTACTAAGTTAGACTTTCTGATTTTTCCTTATGTTTCCCTTTTCTTTTTATGTTTCTTGCTTTTTCCTAGTTTCCTAATTATTTTAGACTTCCCTCTTTCCCCTTTTTATTTAAACTCAAAAAGGCAAGTGCAAAAACTCACCCTTTTTCCCTTTTTCTTTCTAATGAATAAATTTTAAATTAGCATAATAAGTAAAACAATTATGTCCCCTTTTTAAATTTTATCCCAAAAGATTTTATAAATCAATTTAATTGCTTACCCCCTTCCTGTCACAAGATTAATGAAGATTATCATTATTATTTATTTTATTTATATTTATATTTATAGATTATATATATATATATATATATATATATTTAAAAGATAAAATTTTATCACTAGTAAAATTTAGACCTAGACATTATTTTCCTAGGCTGGTCGACATATTTTTTTTTGGGAAAGGTTTCAAATCTTCCTTAACACTTTATTTTTCCTAAATCCATCTAGGTTTATCTAATTATTAAATAACCACGCGACGTGCCCTTAAGGACGCACTAGGTGCTCCAAGGGTGCCACTCACCTCTTTTTGTTTCTCTTGCACGACGTGCCCTTCAGGACGCACCACGTGCTCCAAGGGTTCCGCTCGCCTCTTGATTGACTTGGTAGACATAAAAAAACCCTGGAGTCAATACTCCTCTAGGTTATATGGTGGGAGACTAAGGGCCTCTAAGGAATAAGGTCCCTGCCTTATTGCGTGCCCCTTAGAATCATCGTGAGCAATTGTCGCAGTCTTCCCTCACGACATCGTGGGTCCTCTCGAACTAGGTAATCGTTAACCTACAGTTCCAGCCATGGTGGGAGTGCTAGTAGGTTGTGGCAGGGCTCCTGTCCACACCTCTCCCTCAACGTCTTTGGTAGTCGAGCATGACCCCTCTACTCCACATGTGAGTCTAGTTGACAGGCTATCGTCAGACTGCATCATCAACAAATCATGTCAAAAATATATCCATATCTTATCATCTAATCAGATGCACTAATATCACATATAAAACAATCAAACATGATTAGTTCACTCCCTGACTCGATCCAGAGTCCAAGGGGTTCCATCGATGCCTATTCATCCTCGAGGTTTGAAATCCTGCACACTCAGTAAAACTGAGTCAATAGCACTTGTCTATGTCAATGCAGCAAAACAACATGACATCAACCCATAACGCCTCATAATCAAAATCAAATGTTTTTAATAGCATAATAATCCAGATCAGTTGCGATCAAGTGTCCTCAAAGAATACGTTCTCTCAGTGCACAAGAGAGGGATGTTACATTCACCCCCTCTTGTTCTAAAATTCGTCCCAAAGTTTCAAAGTATAAGTGCTGAAATAATGTGTATCACAGTATATTAAGTCTATCTATCAAACAAAAATGGAAACTATTGGTGCATATCATATGTGTCCTCCCAGGTCACCGAGTGTCGACTATAGTTGTCCCATTGGAGCTTGACCTTCTCTACTATTTGATGTCATAGTTTTCGAATGCGATGATCCAAGATGTGGATCGGCTCAGCCATGAGCGCCCCCTTGTTCAATACCTGCAAGGAACTCATGTCAATAGCATGCGTAGGATCACTAATATAATGTCTCAAAACAGATATGTGAAAAACATCATGCATACGCCTCAAGGAATCAGGCAAGGCTAGTCGATAGGCCACGAGCCCCTTTCTTTCCACGATCTCGAAAGGTCCCACGAACCTAGGAGAGAGTTTATCCCCCTTTCCAAACTTGATTGAACTCTTATGCAGTTTTACCCGCAAGAAGTCTCGTTCACCAACCTCATAACTATGGTCGACACGGTGCGCATAGACATAACTCTTTTGTCGATCCTGTGCTTCTTTAATCCTTTGTATTATTGTTTGCATTTTCTCCTCCATTTCTTGGATCGCTTCTGGTCCCACCAGGACCCTATCCTCAAGCCGATCCCAACTCAAAGGCATCTGACATGGTCACCCGTAAATAAAATCGAAAGGCGCCATCTTAATGGTGCCTTGGTAACTCTTGTTATAAGCGAATTCCACTAGTGGCAAGAATTCTTCCCAATTATTTTGTGGTCCATCATGTACATGCGCAACATGTCCTCCAAGGTCTGGTTCGTTTGTTCGGTCTTCCCGTTAGTATTCGGGTGGTACGCAGTACTGAAGTTAAGTTGGGTTCCCAAGGCCTCTTGGAAACTCGTCCAAAATCGTCCAGTAAACACCGATCCTCGATCAGATATAATCCTCTTAGGCACAGCATGCAGCCTCAAAATATGACTGATGAAAACTCTAGCTATGTCAGGTTCCTGATACGTCGTACGCACAAGAATAAAGTGAGCACTCTTTGTCAGAGTGTCTACTACTACGAAAATCGAGTCATGTCTCGTTGCCGTCAGTGGAAATCCAACAATAAAATCCATCAAAATAACCTCCCATTTTGATTCTGGAATAGCGTGTGGCTATAGTAATCATGTTGGGTGTCTATGTTCAACCTTTACCTATTAACATTCTAGACATCTGGCCACATAGTTTACCATGTCTGCCTTCATTCCCTTCCAGAAGAATAAGGGTTTAAGGTTCGCCCTCATCTTCGTGACTCCTGAGTGAGACATGTATACAGATCTATGAGCCTCACTTAGGATCAACATCCTCAACTCGTCGTTCAACGGTACATAAATATGATTTTTAAACCTCAATAATCCATCGTCGTCAAACGTAAATCCTTCAAATCTTGGTACCATCATTGTGTTTTGTCTGATAAAATCCTCGACCTCCTTGTACCAGTCATCATCACGTTGTAAAGATAGAATATTTTCATGTAGATTTGTCTGAAGAGGTAACATCGAAAAGATGCATCGTCTCCGACTCAACGTATCTCCCACTCAGTTCACTATTCCTTTTATGTAAGTAATCTTGAATTCGTACTCACTAAGTAATTCCGACCAACGTTGTTGTCGTGCATTCAAGTCTCTTTGCATAAATATGTGTTGTAGTCCACAGTGGTCCATATTTAGTTCAATTTTTCATCCAACAAGGTAGTTTCTCCAAACCTTCAAGGCATATACAATGGCTAACAACTCCAAATTGTTCATCACATAGTTCTCCTCATGCCTTCTTAGTTTCCTCGAGATGTAAGCAATCACTCAATTATCTTGCATCAAGACTCTGCCTAAGCCTTCCTTGGATGCGTCAGTGCATACCAAGAAGTTTGCATCCATGTCAGGGACCTTTAGTATCGATGTTGTTGTCAACAACTCCTTGAGCCTCCGAAATTCTTCCACGCATTTCTTGGTCCAAACAAACTTCTTGTTTTTCTTCTGCAATTCCATGATTGGATTTTCTATCTTCAAAAATCCCTCAATGAATCGTCGATAGTATCCTACTAAAAACATGAAGCTACGCACTTCCGGGACGTTCATCGGTGTAGGCCATTCCATAATAGTCTCGACCTTTGCTGGATCCACGATGAAACCTTCATCAGAGATGACATGCCCCAAGTAGTGAATCCTTGATTGATAAAATGAGCATTTGGACAACTTCCCATACAATTTGTGCTCTCACAAACACTGTAGTACCAAGCGTAAGTTCTCTTCATGCTCCTCCTTTGTCCGAGAGTAAATCAAAATATCGTCAATGAATACTTGGACGAACTTGTCCAAGTACTCGTGGAACACCCCATTCATAAAACTCATGAATACGCTTTGGTAATTTGTCAGTCCAAACGATAAAACAATAAACTCGTAATGTCCAAACCTCATCTTAAAGGCAGTCTTAGGGACATCATCCTCCTTGATCTATAACTCGTGATACCCTGATCACAAATCAATCTTTGAGAACATCGTCACACCCTTCATCTGATCGAATATAACATCAATCCTTGGCAACGGATACTGATTATTGAACGTTGCCCTGTTCAATTGACGATAGTCAATGAAGAGCCTCCACGACCCATCCTTATTTCTTATGAAAATAATAGGTGCACCCCATGGTGACACACTTGGACGTATCAGTCCCATGTCCAACAATTATTTCGGTTGCACTCTTAACTCCTATAACTCTAGGGTCAACATCCGATAAGGTGTTCTAGCTATTGGTTCAGTCCCTGATTTTAGGTCTATAGTAAAATTCAATTCCCTCTCCGGTGGCATCCCAGGTAACTCCTCCGAAAATACGTCTGCAAACTCTCTTACCACTGGAAGGTGTTCTAGACCTTCCGCTACTCCCTTCACTTTTAATGCAAGGATCGCATAAATATTACACCCCTTGTGCATGCTTTTTCATAGCTGCAAGGAAGAGATGAACCTCAGGGAAACTCCTTGGTTTTGACCTACAATCATACGTCTCTGTCCCTCATCATAGACCAAGCTCAATTGTTTCGTCTTACAGTTGAATATCACCTCATGCAATTCCAACCAGTCCATACCAATCACGACATCATAAGATCCTAAGATCATGATGTACAGGTTGGCCCTGGTGACAAACTCTCCCAGGTTAAGGGTACAACCCGTAACCTTTCCTCCAACCTTCTATTTGGCTCCATAAGCCATCTCTACGAAGATAACTCATCATGTTCGACTACCTTTACCTTAATCCATTTTAGCATTGCACCAGAAACGAAACTATCGATAGCACCAGGATCTATTAAATTACTAAGGGTTTGGTCAGCGACGGTACCTGACGTCTCGAGCACAGTCGACTGGTGCTCCACCTGGAGGTTATTCACCGCTGCATGAATCCAATGGGCTTTGCCCAAATATCCCATGGTAGTGGGTCTGATTGATCCATATGCTCTAGTCCTCTCCACTCAGCAGTCACGTTGGTAGTGTGGCTCCCCACATGTCCAACACCCCTTCCTCGATCTAGTACTCCTGGTACCCGAAGTAGAAGATGATGTCCCACCAGCCTGGAATATTGGTTTGTTCAACTAAACAGTCCTAAAATACTGTTGCTGCGGTCGACGCTACTGCTGATGTTGTGGTCCTCGATAAGGTGTCCTCTGGTAAGGCATCGGTCTCCAAGGTGTAGTGAAAGTGGATCCCCTCTGGAAGCCACGATATCCTCGCATATTTCTGGCTGGTGTTTGATGCTGTTGTGCACCAGTTGACACCTGCCCTGCTGGTCTCGCTGGAGTCTTGTTCTAACCACCACTGATAAGCTCCTCCTCTTCTATGAGGGCCTTCTGGACAACATCATGCAAGGTTTGAGGTATCAAAATTCTAACCTTTCCACGTATGCTGCCATTAAGGCTGAACACAAACCTGTTGACCTTAAGTTTCTTAGTGTTAAGATGCGGAGAATACTGGAGCAACTCTATAAAATAGGCCTCATACTCAGGCACCGTATGACTGCCCTGTCATAAGGCGTTGAACTCGTTGAGATGACATTTAATGAATTCCTCTAATAGGTACCTCTCTCGTAACCGTTCCTCGAATAGTTCCCATGACACGTCCTCGACGACCATGTTTAGTTGTGGAACGAGTGTCTTCCACCATAGAAGAGCACTCCCCTTTAGTTGAAAGAACACCATGCAGACCTTCATGTTGGAGGTATAGTGGTGAAGTGCAAAGCACATCGACATATTCTCCAACCATGCCTCAGCGACTGCACCATTCAAGGCACCAAAGAACTCAAGAAATGTGACCTTCTCGAGTTCACGGTGAATGCTACCAGTACCAACCGGAGTGCGCGGTGGACCCTCAAGGGGTACCGATGCCCTGGCCTCATCTCTGTCCAAACGGTTGATCAGTGCCTCAGACATCTGCTGAAAAGACCTCATCATACCAACCACATCACCCACTTATATCTTCTCCTGCCCGACAACTTGTTCGTCTCCCTGGGGGTTAGACCCCTCAGGCATGGATGCTACTGGAGGCGTCACACCTCCTCCCCTAGAACCTCGTCATCTTCCTCCGCAATGTCCTCTAACCATGATTACCTGCACAAATACAAGTCAACTTAATTAGTAACATCACAATCAAATCATATCAATGAAAGTTGTAGTGATCCCAAGTTGCGGGTTGAACCCACTCTGATACCATATGTAATGACCCCATCGTTACGACAACAAGTGACGCAAAAGTGATTTTTTTTTTGTTTTTAGGCAAGAAGGTGACGACGAAAACACTTTAAACACGCCAGTGATGATGAACGCAAGCACGCAGTCTAGGCAACATGCTACTATGACACCACGTGCAGGCACAAGGGAAACCAGGTAAAACATGCGCAGAATAACAAGGAGGATTGACTACCCGCTGGACAAAAAAACTAACACGCCTACAAGCTAAGGGACAACATCCCCATCCCGACACAACAACCTAGACAAACAAAGACTAGAACCTCAAGGCATGCAAACCAAATGCCTAAATGCATGCAACCCATGCGCCAAAAGCAACTTGCAACACTCGACAACACTAACACATAATGCACCTACTCCAGCAAAGATCTCGTTCGTCGTTTTCCCACAAGGCGCACCATGATCCCCTCATCAAGAAACATGCCATTACCAGGTGATAGACGTGTCAATAACCTTGGTGTAAACATAAGCTATCCAAACCGAGGACTCTAGATAATCGGATGTGCTTGGAACCGAATACCGATAAGAAAACCACACCCAAACCCCAACAACAACTCGACGAAACACCATGGGACAACTACCAGGGAAGACACGAGCCAAGACACGACTTCGTCAACCACTCAACCCAAACACCAAGTCTAAATTATAAATTAGTCTTTAACTTATCATCAGATTAACATTAAATACAATCCAATCGGCCATTCTACATTATACCTTAGTCATAAAATTCAATCAAATACAATCAATTACGAATCAGTTCGACATTTCTGCATCACAATTTAATCATTAAATTCAATCTAAATAACATCAACTATGAATCAATTCGGCAATTATTCATTACAATTTAATCATTAACCACAATTTAATTTAGCATGTTTAACCTCTACTTTGGTCAATACTCACTAATCTCATTTAATCATTAATCACAGTCTAATTGGGCAATTTCTAAATTAATCTCAAATTACAATCTAACTATCAATTAACAATGTATAACAACATTCTCCATATCAATGGTGAATGCTATGATTATAACACTTGTAAACAATTAAATTACACAAGCCTTCTATCTAGTAACCGTACCCAAAATAACTAGTTGTCTATTAACATTAAGAAGGTAATTGTTGCCTATAACATCATTGTAGAAATTAACATCATCATTAACATAACGGTTGACCATTAACATTGTCGTGGCAGTTAATAGTAAGAAGGAAACTACTGACCATTAACATTGTTGTAGAAATTATCCTAGCAACTAATATGGCAAATAATATAGCATTTAACATTGCAATTAATAGTAAGAAGGAAATTGTTGACCATTAACAGAGTTGTAGCAATTGTTCTGGCAATTAATATGGCAAATAATATAGCATTTATTATTGCAATTAACATGGTAATTAGCATGGCTAGTAACATCATTATGGTAACTAAAGTTTGGCAATGAGAACACTGGGTATACACTCAATGTGAAGGAGAATAAAAAGAACAATACAAAACTGCAGAAGGATCAACTCATGGTCATTCAAAAACAAACTCAGTCAACATTTAAGGCAAATTCATGTCCATTCTAGAAAACATAGTCATCATTCTAACTAGCAAACTCATGTCCCTTCAACAACGAACCCAGTCAATCATTTTAATGGAAAATTCGTGGTCATTCTAGCAACCGCAGTCAACAATTTAAATGCCAAAATCGTGGTCATTAACAACAAACTCAATCAACTTTTAAAAGGAAAAACCATGGTCATTTAACAACAAACTCAGTCACGTTTTAAATGGAAAAATCGTGGGCATTCAACAACAACTCAGTCTCATTTTAAATGGAAAATGTGTATAGGGACATACTAGAAGGACATTCATTGCTATCTGTATTTAAATATGTGAATTTTTGTTCCCAAAATGCACCATAAGGAAACTTCATAAATTCTGTCATTGATAAATAAGAAAATCGTTATACAACCACACTATAAAGGAACTACATAAATTATGTCATGGATAAATAATCAAATCGTTATACAACCACACCAGAAAGGAACTACATAAATTCTGTCATTGATAAATAAGAAAATCGCTAGACTGACCAAGGGGAAAAACGCAGACAAGAAAAAGAAACGCAAAGATCCATTGGGAAATCCATTGAAATGATCACAAAAAATTTATTAGCCCAACACAGAGAAATTCCATGGTGAAGCCCTTAAGGCGTGGAGAACAAAAACAAGCGCAGAGATAAACCAATAAGGACGCATGGAAATCCATATGTAGAGGTACTTTTTTCTAGAAGGCGTAAGACAACAATCAACCAAGGACAAACAACAGAGGTGGATGGCTGACAGGAACATCCTTCTCTCATCATCCACGCATCAAAAAGTAGGGCGTTGAGATCCATAGGTCTATTAACACCGAAGCGACGACCGTAGATCAGGCTCCTAGCCGACTGCTTAGGCACGGACTGATGAGCTAAGGACGAAGGAAAAAATAACCACAATCATATCAATCAATAAACCACAGGACATTCAAGAAATGCAGGGGTCGAAAGCCATGGGAAATCAGTCAACATCGAGCTATAGGCTATGGGAAAAATTTCAGTCATCAACTAGAATGATAAGACAATCATTTTCCTTACCCATTTAAACATGTAGAACAAAAAGCATAAATCGTACTAACAATCTACCATGCAGAAATAAAGTAAGCGTACTGTTGCCCAATCGCCCGCTCTGAGTTGATGTCCCGCTCGCTTCGTGCAACTCCCGCTTGCCGACCGATGAGACTTCATCAGTACCCTCCCAGCCAATGTTAGGGGTACTCTTCTTCCCCCTTATCCCCCCAAGTCGCAAAGGGGCCACGCACACTATCCATAGAATCAGCTAGCTCCCATCTCGCCTCGCAAGGCCGAGCTACCACTCCTCACCAAGTTGGGTATCCCAACTCCCAAAAGCTAAGTCAATCAAGTATAGATTTCTGTAGCATAACATTACACAAAACATAAGAGATCCAACATCATTTTCCTCCCTCCATTATATAGAGTTTTGAAGTCCTTTACTTTCCCAAAATCCCATTTTATTTAATGTTTATTAAATTAATTCATAAAAATCCTCCCCGTACATGTGTCACCCATCCCCTTCATTCCTCCAAAAACTAATTTCTTTAATTAATTAATTACCCTTATTTCCCTCACCCACCTAGAGTCACTCCTAGAATCGCTCCTAGGTGTCCCCAATTTCCCTTACAGGTTTTAATGACTTTCCCCATTATTAATTTACTAGTTCAGTTTAATTTAGAAGGTTCTTTAATGCTAGATACCTTACTAAGTTAGAATTTCTGATTTTTCCTTGTGTTTGCCTTTTCTTTTTATGTTTCTTTCTTTTTCCTAGTTTCCTAATTATTTTAGATTTCCCTCTTTCCCCTTTTTATTTAAACTCAAAAAGGCAAGTGTAGAAACTTACCCTTTTTCCCTTTTTCTTTCTAATGAATAAATTTTAAATTAGCATAATAAGTAAAACAAGTATTTCCCCTTTTTAAATTTTATCACAAAATATTTTATAAATCAATTTAATTGCTTACCCCCTTCTTGTCACAAGATTAATGAATATTATCATTATTATTTATTATATATATATATATTCTTTTAAAAGATAAAATTTTATCACCAGTAAAATTTAGACCTAGGCCTTATTTTCCTAGGTTGGGCGACATTTTTTTTTTTGGAAAGGTTTCAAATATTCCTTAACACTTTATTTGTCCTAAAGCCATCTAGGTTTATCCAATTATTAAATAACCACGTGACGTTCCCTTCAGGACGCACTAGGTGCTCCAAGGGTTCCGCTCACCTCTTTCTGTTTCTCTTGCGCGACGTGCCTTTCAGGACGCGCCACGTGATCCAAGGGTGCCACTTGCCTCTTTCCATTTTTCTTGCGTGACGTACCCTTCAGGACGCACCACATGCTCCAAGGGTGCCACTCGCCTCTTGACTGACTTGGTAGACATCAAAAACCCCTGGAGTCAATACTCTACCAGGTGATCTTGTGGGAGACTAAGGGCCTCTAAGGAATAAGGCCCATGCCTTATTGTGCACCCCTTAGAATCATCATGAGCGATTGTTGCAGTCTGCCCTCACGACATTGTGGGTCCTCTCGAACTAGGTAATTGTTAACCTACATTTCGAGCCATGGTGGGAGTGCTAGTAGGCTATGGCAGGGCTGTTTTCCACACCTCTCCCTCAACATCTCTGGTAGTCGAGCATGACCCCTCTACTCCACATGTGATTTTGGTCGGCAGGCTATCGTCAGCCTGCATCATCAACAAATCATGTCAAAAATATATCCATATCATATCATCTAATCAGATGCACTAATATCACATATAAAACAATCAAACCTGATTAGTTCACTCCCTGACTCAATCCAGAGTCCAAGGGGTTCCATCAATGCCTCTGCATCCTCGAGGTCTGAAATCCTGCACACTCAGTAAAACTGAGTCAATAGAACTTGTCTATGTCAATGCAGCAAAACAACATGATATCAACCCATAACGCCTCATAATCAAAATCAAATGTCTTTAATAGCATAATAATCTAGATCACTTGCGACCAAGTGTCCTCAAATAATAAGTTCGCTCAGTGCACAAGAGCGGGATGTTACAAGTAAGCAAGCCAGGTTCCTTTATTTCTATTTGGACTTTATTAAGTTCTTCATGTAGTGGACAAGTTTAATTTGGTTTTCCATATCATCTTGGTCTTTAGCTTATGTCCTTGATGTATCTTTGGACATGACCCAAGGAGTATTGTTTTTCATAGGGGGTTATTCTATTTGAGAATGTTCGAGTTGGGATTTTTCCATAGATTTAAGTCCATCAACATGTAGTTTCTAATTTTATTCTTCCATATTTGACATTTGATTCAGTAGTTGGGGAAACATGTGACTCCCAATGAGCATCTTAATATAATTTTTAAGGTCTATTCACAAATCATCCTTTACTCGAGTATAGTAGTCAACCTTTATGATTGTCATTGAGAGTTCATGGCAAATGAACTAAGCTATAGGGTCTCTTAATCAAGGTGCAAGATTTAGGGTATGGTCATTGAGGCCTCAAACTAAGCTATGGGTTCTCTAAATTTATAAATTTCCAATGTGGCCAAGTAAAATGGTGATAGGAAACCTCCATGGGGAAGTGGATCTTGGTTGATGAATTAGTTAAGAAACTTTCACACATATAGCTCATTGTGCACCCATGTGTGAGAAGTTTTGAATGGTGAGCCTCTTTAAAGTAAAAGAAAAAATATTCTCTAGTAGAGTTTCAAAATCATATCTATCATAATGCATAATGCCCAAGCTATCCATGGGCCTTAATTTGTACAACTACCTCTTTCACATGCATTCATTAAAACTTATTCAAGGCATAACTTTACCTTCCCTTTTCATCATTTTTTCTCATGTGTATCCTTTTATTCAATCATCAGGTTTTTGTTTGTTTTTTCGTGAATTTTTTGTTAGATTATTGATTATTTTATATTATATAAAGGCAAAAGTCAACTCTAACCTACACTTCTTGACTATAAACAAAGGAGTGCTATATGTACTTTTCTCCAGTACTTTAAATTGTATATTTGTGTGTTTTTTCCCTTTTCTACTAGTGGCTTCTTGTAAGCCAAAAACTTGTGAAACTATGGCATTTATAGAAAAAAGTGTTCCACATCCACCAGTTGGAAGTAGACATCTAAAAAATAATTGTGAAACTCTGGCATTTATAGAAACAATTGTTCCACATCCACAAGTTGGAAGTAGACATCTAAAAAATATTTTTCATTTGTCCTTTCTGTTTTAGAAAAAAGTGTTCTACATCCACAAGTTGGAAGTAGACATCTAAAAAATATTTTTCTTTTGTCCTTTCTATTTTAGAAAAAAGTGTTCCACATCCACAAGTTGGAAGTAGACATCTAAAAATACTTGTGAAACTCTAGCAGTTATAGAAAAAAGTGTTCCACATCCACAAGTTGGAAGTAGACATCTAAAAGAACATTTTTCTTTTGTCCTTTCTATTTTGGATGGGTGTTTTTCTTGAAACATCCCTTTGTGGTGCCATTTTTGTTCACAAGGACTACAAGTATCAAGACATTGCATATATTATGAATGCTGATAAATTATATCAAGAAATTAGAAAATATAATGAAAGATCAGTATTTGTATTTGAGGTGTAGATATAGACACTTAATATATTATGAACCCAAGTTAACTATAGTAAACACGTGGAAATTATGATGAAAGAGAAGTGTTTGAGTTGTAGATAAGATTCACATTTGTTAGTTGATGGTGTTTGAATGTTGGTCTAGAGGATGGCAAGATGGAGCAACCACTATTTGTGTTTGGATTCTTGGGAAAATAGTATGAACAACATTTTATATACATGCTCTTGTTGTCGTTGTTGTTAATTTAAATTTCAACAAGAATAACATAAGGCTTGCCCTCTCAATTTTACTATTCCTAGATATAATGTGGATTTTCTTAAAGTATGGATGATGGTTATTTACATGTAAAAATAATGGATGATGCTTATTTTAAAAATCTATGATTTAAGAGGTGTTGTCAAACATTTTGTGATTCAAGCTTTAGGATAGAGCTTTTAATGAATATTTATCCGGTTATTTATGGTGTATGGAATCCATGTTAAAGGGTTTTCGTGGGTCTGATAACATTACCTTCTTTTTTACTTTGGATGGATATTAGGTTTGCTTTAAGTTGATTAAGGAAAAACATATTTTGAAACTTTGTCCTTGGTCCTGTGCTTGATCATGTTCTTTATTTATAATTTGTTCGACTATCTAAACACTAAATTTGGATCTAATTATTAATGATGTGAATTCATTTAATGGTGCTATAATATTTTAAATCCACACTTTTAACACTACTTTTATATGTATGTCTGTGTGAGTTTGTAGATTTGTGTATTGATGTAGATTTTAATTGCCAATATACTTTTATATATATGTCTGTGTGAGTTTGTAGATTTGTGTATTGATGTAGATTTTAATTTCCAATCTCCAAAGGTTATCCTTGTTAGAAAAACAAGACCGCGAAGCAATAAAATAAAACAAATGCGAAAACAAAACAAAGAAGATACACAATACAAGAGAGACACAGATTTACGTGGTTCACCCAGTGTGGGCTACGTCCACCAGAGAAATTGCCAGGTCCTTCCTTTATTATTATCCAACAAATGAAGGGATACAACCTACAACAAAACCCGCTGTAACTTCCTCTTCTTTCTCTCACAGTCTCCTCTCTCAGAATACAATACTCGCCACCATACATAGCCGCAATACATTTCCCTCATAAAATAGGGTTGCCTTCTAGGGAAAAAAACCCTAACATAATTTATACCGCTAGATCTACGACCTTATAATGAACAGTCCATATTTACAATGAAATTACAATATATTTTTACAAGGCAATTTTTCCTTTGGGGGCTTCACCCCCAAACCCCCCAGCTGAGGGGATAGGCCCCCCGGACCCCGCAGAGGGGGTACCCCCCCTCTTCACTCCCCCGCGTGGAAGAGTGTACATACTTCTAGGGTTTAAATTCTTCATGGGGTATAAACATGGCTGAAAAACACAAGACCGTTGAGTCAGGAAGATAATCAGGCTCCACAACCAACAATCTCCCACTTGGAGACTGATCTCAACAACTCCACCGTTGTTGTATATGCTGAACTATGAACCTTCTTGGACCTGGCAAATTTCTCATCTTCATCTTCATTCTTGAAGACCAACTGAAACTGAGAAGGAACTCAGTTTCTCTCTGGTTACTCCCTTTGTTAACATATCTGCAGGATTTTGGCTAGTGTGTATCTTTTTCAACTTCAAATGTCCATCTTCCAAGGAGAATCATATGAAGTGGTACCTCAACTATATATGCTTAGCCTTCGAATGGAAGGCTGAGTTCTTTGCAAGATGAATTGCACTCTCACTGTCATAGTACAACCTGCTATTCTCCTGCTTCTTTCCCAATTCCTCCATAAACCTTTGTAACCAAATCATCTCTTTACTAGCCTTTGTAGCAGCAACATACTCTGCCTCTGTTGTCAAAAGTGAAACAACCTTTTGCAGTTTCAAAATACAACTTATTGTTGTTCCACCTATAGTAAAAACATACCCTGTGGTGCTCCTCCTGCTGTCTTTATCACCTGCCATATCTGAATCAACATATCCCTGTAGAAAAGTGTCTGAACCTCCAAAACATAATGCATCAGTAGTAGTACCTCTCAAATACTTGAGAATCCACTTTACTGCCTCCCAATGTTCTTTACCTGTATTTTTCATATACCTTCTCACAAATCCCACTGCATGTGCAATATCTGGTCTTGTGCAAACCATTGCATACATCAAGTTGCCAACTGTTGATGAATAAGGGACCCTGGACATGTATTCTATCTCCTCTTGTGTCTTGGGACACATTTCCTTAGTTAATTTGAAATGGTTGGCCAAAGGTGTACTACCTGGTTTTGCATTCTGCATTGTAAACCTCTCCAACACCTTCTTTGTGTACTCACCTTGAGACAATGTCAATTTTCCACTACTACATATGGGCAGATTATTCCACAAAAATTTTCCACGCTTCAACTAGTTTCATATTTTTTTTAAACAGGGCAGGATTTTCATCGATATTGCCACGAAAGTTCATCACAATATCGACGAAAATCTTATTTAAATGTAGTCGGGATTTTCGTCACTATAGCGACTAACTATCGTGGCAATAGCGACAAATATTTTTCCTATCTCATTGGTCGGTGTTAACGGCTAGTTGACTATTTTATCTATATATATGTGACTTTAAGAGACTTTGTGACACAATTGCTATAGTTGTGACACTGTTCTTGGCTTTTGTTTGAGCTGGGTTTTTTTTCCGTCACCCACCGGCTGAACAAATCCAATTCTCGATCTACATAGCTCGGATTTTGAACTTGCGAGGTTAGTATGTTATTTTTTATTGATGTACTCATTTAACTTGTAAATTTTTTTTCAAATGTCCAAATTTCATTTAGCTTGTTTTTTCCTTGATAATATATTATAATATGTGTAGTACCATATTTCATGTCTTTGGTTTTTGGATCTAGTTAGTATATTCTATGGAAAAGGGTATGTGGATTCCATAATATTCTAGGTTTATGGAATCCACATACCCTTTTCCCTTCAATTGTAGTTGTAATCTCTCTCTCTTTTCATTGATAAAGATATGGAAGTTCTCTTGAAACTCAACCCTGATCGGTGAAATGATAGTAATTTATTGTCATTTTCTTCTCTCTTTTAATTTTTAAGACCTGACAAAAAAACACCAACAAATCTTGATTGAAGCAGGGACTAATAAGATACATAAATACTAACCCTAAACTTATGTTAGGTATATATGTCGTTATTATATAAAGAAAACATTTGTACACATATGAACCTTATAATAAAGATGTTATCTATGTTGTCATGATGTTGATCCTCTACACATATGATCACCTTATTATAAATATGTTGACCTTATTATAAATATGTAGGTCACTGCAAATAAACATATCATAATCGAAAGGAGTAGCCAAAATATAAAAAATTGACAACTTAATGTTTGGTATGGTGTAGGTAAGACAATTACTTGTCAGGACAAGGATTTTTCACAATGAACGAAAATGACAGAAAACTTGCTTGGTTAAGAGTGGCATTAGAGGCGAGGGGTGATGGAAAATGTTATTGCCCTTACTATGATTGCAAAGGCTTGCAAAATAGAAGACTTTTAATAACAACAACCCAAAAACATTGTAGGGAGAAGGGGCATGCCGAAGGGGGTTATGAATATCGTCCCTTGGTAAGAGGATTCAATATTTAATGTATTCTCTGTAATAATCAGTATGTCATGAATTTTAGTAATTATATTTATTATTGGGATTTTTATATTTTCTATACACACTAACTTTTCTATGTTGTTTTTAAATATATAGACGATGCCCCCAAAGTGTCGACCTCCAGAGAGTTATTTGCCAAGTACTAGCATAAATACTACTTTACATGGAGATGCACTTCGAGATCAGAATGTTGAAGCTATTGATCAAGTTATTATTGATGATATGTGGTGCAACACCCCCTACCTCAGCAGGTTCTGCATGAACTCCCGGTCTAAGGATCGTTCTTGAATTGACCTCTGAGCTGAAATGGCTCCTTTGGATCCCTATCGGAACCTCAAATTTCAATCCACAGGTCCTTTCCTCGAACCTTGAACTACGCGTAACATGCACCAGGTGTAAGCTCTCACCTATACATGGTCTCTGACATATCTGTGATCCTTTTCCCGAAATGGAAATTTGGTCTTTTGGAATCCGCGAGTCCTGATGTCAAGTTTCCTTGACTCTACGATTTCCCGACACCCGAAGTGTCGATCTGCTGAAATGGTATAAATGGTGGTTAGCCCCCTCTGGGCCATACCTTTGTCCATGTGACCTATTTCCCCGCGACCCCAACCTACTTCGGGGTTTCCAATATCAAGAGCCTGGCTCTTTAGTCCTTGGGACTATCGATAAGCCGAATCCCGAAATGTCGAATTGTCGATCCCCGACTTTCTCCTTTAAGGATTACTTTTCCCCGGCTTGTCGCATTCGCAATTTCAGGACTTCCAATGCCGAAGCGCCAAAAATCCTTACCCTTCATGCTTCTGGTATCCAAAATATCGAATCAGTCCTTTTGGGGATTTTCTTGATGCCTTAATCGCTACCACGTGTCCTCCTGTTGGATGGTCCCGATTCTGTCGGTGTTTCAGGACTCCGTGACCCTAATGACACTAACCACAGGTATTTCAAACTCTTGGTGTCTGATTACCCAGTAGTTCCCCGATCATCACCACGTTTCCTCTATAGATGGACTGCCCTGATCGCTTCAGGACTTCACAAGTCGTGAAGCTGAAAGACTCCTCCGTGTTCAGCTCTTCAATGCCTGAATCCTTGAAATATGAGGATCTCGTGACACATGTCCTCTACATATGGACAATCCCTGTGCCTTCGGGACTTCGGGAGTCAAGACTTCCTATCTCCCGACTCTTACCTTTCGAACTCCTGATGTTTGAAGTTTCGATGCCTTTCGGGTTTTCTGTCCCGTGTCCTTTGAGATGGATGCTCCCGAAACTTTCGGGGTTTTGCGACCTAAAACCTCTAGTCTCCTGGTCTTCTGTCCTCGAAACCTCCGAAGTTCTGAACCCCAAAATCCTGATGCCTCTGCCAATTCGGGACTTTGCAGTCCTTTGTTCATCCCATGTGTGATATTAACTTGTGCGCACTTTCTCCCAGATTCGACGGCTGTCGGAGACCCATGCACGATCTGACGGCCTAGATATTCTTCTCATATGCGCTCTCCTGCTGCTGCTACCTGGATGTGAAACTTCAATGGTCCAGATCTTGTTCTCTACCTGATCCGATGGCAGTTGTGCTCCCCCTTGTGAGCTTCTATTTCTTCCCGATCCTTGGAAGAATTCAACTTATCAAAGACCTCGGCCTTTGTCCTTGCTACGAAGCATGTACTCATAGCTTCTATCTGCGTTCTTGAAGATGCTTCCCCTCCTGAGCTTCCTTGAACTCAAACCTTCCAAAGGGTCTTCCTTCAGCCTCTACTCTTCTCTGGCTATGGCCTATGTGTGAAAGAAATTCTCCTCCTGAGCTTTGTCCTCTTTGAATCCTCGAAGGATTCTTCGACTTCTACACTCCTTATAGTTGTCTCTCTTGTGCACAGAGGCACTTTTCCTCTTGACCTTCTCTTCTCTGAAACCTTGAAAGGTTTCCTCAACCTCTGTGATTCCTGCAGGGTCTCTGCACACAGGAAAGGGCTTTCTATCCTGAGTTTTTCTGTTACTCGGACCTCTAAGGGACTTAACCCTTTTTCTCTCCCTCATATGGAGAACTTGATGCCCTCTTGGAAATATCTTGCTCAAGAAACTCCTTGTTGAGTCTGCAAGTTATTCAACAACCCTGTGAAGGTCCTCTTCCTTGGACTCTTCTCTGTTCCAGAACTCAAAGGAGTTCTTTATGTGCTCTATCTGCACACCAACTCAATGCCCTCCTGGCAAAGTTATTTCAGAATCCCACAGTAGTTATTTCTTCTACTGTGTCCTCCTCTGCACAGCCTGACCTCTAAGGTATTAAGAAACCTTGTGGTTTCCCCTTGAGCCAATGACTTCCTTTGGTGCACCCTCTTGGCACATCCTTGCCCAAATTCCATAGAATTCAGGAGTGCATCTATGCACTGGCATTTAGAACCCGCAGAGTACTGTCACACCCTCTTGGCATGAAGCCTCAAAGAACCCCAAACCTAAAATTAAAGAACCCACAGATAGAAGAACCTATCTATCCCTGGAAATTCACTTCTACAACATACATCTACAGCATAGCATAAAATCATAAATACATTCATCCATAAACACATAAACACACAAAGAATCTCGTGCAGGAAAAATTGCTCTTTTTATTAATATGAATGCCTGTACAAAGGTTATGAGCACGAACTGTAACAGAGTCTCAGCTCCTTCTCGCTATCTTCTCTACCTACTAACTCTATCGATACAAATAAGATCGAAATATATTTTACATGAGGGGGCTCTTCGAGCTCTTCCCTCCATCTCACCTACCCTATTCAATTACATTAACTCTACAATTGAATAGTTGTCTAGTCCAGATTGGAGCTAGATCTCAGCCTTACAAACATTTAAGGCTACTTCTACCTAATGCCTTCTCAAAGGTATGGATCTATGTCTCCACGGCCTTACAACATTTAAATACACTTAATTCAAATTCAAAAGGTGAGAGGACTGACACCTCTCTTCCTTGAATGCATGCTTTGAATGCATTGAGTGGGCTGGCTGGTTGGTGCATGACTAGATGGAGCGATGCTCCTGCATCATACTCCTTTTCTTCAAAAAATTCATGAGCTCTTGCTCATGAAATCTCCACCCTGGTTGTTGAAATCCTCCTGGATCCCAAAAAACACTTTGGAGCTATCTCTCTACTCCTTTGTTCTGTTGTTGTTTCTACTGTTGGTTTGCTGCTATGGCAGACCCTCTTCTGCTCAGCCTTTCTCTACTGGCAGTCTCTTGTGTTGACTTCAACATTAACCTCCCGATCTCATCGATCACCTCGTCCAATTGTTGTCCTGGCTGGCTCTTTCCTTGCAGTCTCCTCTGCTGCAATTCTTCTCTGCAAATGGGCAGATCACTATGATCTCCCATGTCATCCTCTTCATCTCTTGTGGCCTCAACTTGCCACCTTGCTACAGATTTCCATTCTGCAATCACATTTCTGAGTTGTTGCTCATATTTTCCCTGTGGCAGTTCTATTTCTACCATATCTCTTTCTTGCATGTCTCCATATTCTTCCATCTACTTTCCAGGCTAGATTTCTCCTTCATCATCTTCTGCATGCCTCGACACTGCAGTCTTCATTAGTTGTTCAACTCCCTGGCCGAAATATCTAACAGATTCCTTGGAAAGCTCATCTTTTTCATTCTTCATGACTTTCTGCTCTCGGTAGTCATCTACTGGCTCTATATTGTTCAACCAATCCTCCATCATTTCCAACTCCATCTCCCATGGAGTGATCACCTTATCTGCATGTTCTTCTTCTGTCGTCAGCTTTAGTGTTGCAGTTGTCCCCTCTTCAGCTTCCCGGCTGAAGTTTTCGAGCCATTCTTCTGAATTCTCATCTTCCTCTACTTGGGGAGCCTCTAACATCTACTCCAATCCTCCCTCTTCGTTGATAGTCTCTGCTAGTTGTCTTTCTACTGCTTTTGCAACACAAGCTCTCACCTCAACTGGGTTTAGTGGCAGGAATATTTGAATTCCTCCAATCATCAGGATGCTCTCGTGATCCTCCTCTGACAGCTACTCTAGCTGATCCGAACTCAACTCTGAGTTCATGAGTCTTTCACATAGCCTCATTTATGTTCCCATGCCCACCTGGCAAATTGGAAACTCTCTACTTCCCTCCTGGCAGTCTATGAGATCCTCGAATCCTATCTCATTACCCATCTAACAATCTATATTTCCCTCACTTCTCACCTGGAAAGCACCAAGATCTGATCTATTTCCATTGCCCTACTGGCAATATGAATTCCCCTCCTTCTCCTCTTGACAGTCTATGAGATCCCGCAACGATCTCATCTCATCGCCCTCCTGGTAATTGGGAGTTTCCTCTCTACTCTCCTGGCAGTCTCTGTACACATGGCAGTCTCTGAGATATTCAGTCGATCTCTGTTCATCCTCAATGTCATTGAGATTTATCGTAGCCTCTGGTTCACATACCTGAACCATTTCATCATCTGGTCCATTGACGTTTTCAGCATGCCTCAACCATCCCTTTAACAACCTTTGTTGTCTTTTGGCCACCAATTCCCTGACTGACCATTTTTATTGTGTCTTCATGGGCCATTCATACACACATCTCAACTTTGCATTATGTTGCATCTGTAATGCCATAATTTCCATCCTCTCTCTGATCTCAGTGAGCTCTTTATCTCTCGTAGCGTTCTCCTGCTGCTGGTGGTTCTTCTTCCTACCGTGTGCATGGCCTTCAGTAGCCATCTTCCTATTCCTATCTTCCCTCCTGGAAAACCTGTTGTTGTTACACTACAAACAATCACTATAGAGTTCCCAATACTCTATATTCCTCAGTAAGCTACCATCTGCTTGCAATATACAAACAGAGTCCTGCTCTGATACCACACTGGTGCAGCACCCCCTGCCTCAGCAGGTTCTGCATGACCTCCCGGTCTAAGGATTGTTCTCGAATTCACCTATGAGCCGAAATGGCTCCTTTGGATCCCTATCAGAACCTCAAATTTCAATCCACGGGTCCTTTCCTCGAACCTTCACGTGTGCGTAACATGCACCAGGTGTAAGCTCTCACCTGTACACAGTCTCTGACATATCCGTGATCCCTTTCCTGAAATGGAAATTTGGTTTTCGGGACTCCGCGAGTCTTGATGTCAAGTTTCCTTGACTCTACGATTTCCTGACACCCGAAGTGTTGATCTACCGAAATTGTCTAAATGGTGGTTATCCCCCTCTGGGCCATACCTTGGTCCATATGACCTCTTTCCCCGTGACCCCAACCTGCTTCGAGGTTTCCAATATCAAGAGCCCGACTCTTTATTCCTCAGGACTACCGATAAGATGAATCCCGAAATGTCGAAATGTCGATCCCTGGCTTTCTCCTCCAAGGATAACTTTTCCCCGGCTTGTCGCGTTCACGATTTCGGGACTTCCAATGCCAAAGCACCAAAACTCCTTACCCTTCGAGCTTTCGGTATCCAAAATACTGAATCGGTCCTTTCAGGGATTTTTCCAATGCCTTGATCACTGCCACGTGTCCTCCTGTTGGATGGTCCCAATTATGTCGGTGTTTCGGTACTCCACGACCCTAGCGACACTAACTACAGGTCTTTCGAACTCCCAGTGTTCGATTAACCAGTAGTTCCCCAATCATTGCCACGTGTCCTCTACAGATGGACGACCCTAATCGCTTCGGGACTTCACAATTCAAGAAGCCAAAAGACTCCTCTGTGTTCAGCTCTTCAATGCTCGAATCCCCAAAATACGAGGATCTCATGACATGTGTCCTCCGCAAATGGACGATCCCTATGCCTTCGGGAATTCGGGAGTCAAGACTTCCTATCTCCCGAATCTTACCTCTCGGACACCTGATGTTTGAAGTTTCGATGCCTTTCGGGTTTTCTCTCCCGTGTCCTTTGATATGGACGCTCCCAAAACTTTCGAGATTTCATGACCTGAAACCTTTAGTCTCCTGGTCTTCTGTCCTCGGAACCTCCGAAGTTTCGAACCCCAAAATCTCGATGCCTATGCTGATTCAGGACTTCGTGGGTCCTCTGTTCATCCCATGTTCGAGCTTAACTCACGCGCACCTTCTCCTAGATACGACGGTTGTTGGCAACCCATGCACGATATGATGGCCTAGATCTTCTTCTCCTATGCGCTCTCCTCCTACTGCTACCTGAACGTGAAACTTCAACGGTCCAAATCTTGTTCTTATCTTGATCTAATGGAAGTTGTGCTTCCCCTTGTGAGCTTTTGTTTCTTCCCGATCCTTGGAAGAATTCAACTTATCAAAGACCCCGACCTTTGTCCCTGCTACGAAGCCTGTACTCACAGCTTCTATCTATGTTCTTGAAGACGCTTCCCCTCTTGAGCTTCCTTGAACTCAAACCTTCCAAAGGATCTTCCTTTGGCCTCTGCTCTTCTCTGGCTATGGCCTATGCATGAAAGCACTACTCCTCCTGAGCTTTGTCCCCTTTGAATCCTCGAAGGATTCTTCGACCTCTGCACTCCTTGCAGTTGTCTCTCTTGTGCACAAAGGAACTTTTCCTCCTGAGCTTCTCTTCTTTGAAACCTTGAAAGGTTCCCTCAATATCTGTGATTCCTACAGGGTCTCTACACACATGAAAGTGCTTTTTGTCCTAAGTTTTTTTGTTAGTCAGACCTCCAAGGTACTTAACCCTTTTTCTCTAACTCAGATGGAGAACCTGATTCCCTCTTGGCAATATCTTGCTCAAGCAACTCCTTGCTAAGTCTGGGTATTCAACAACCCTGTGAAGGTCCTCTTCCTCAAACTCTTCTCTGTTCCAAAACTCAAAGGATTTCTTTCTGTGCTCTATATTCACACCAACTCAATGCCCTCCTGGAAAAGTTCTTGTAGAATCCCACAGTAATTTTGTCTTCTGTTGTGTCCTCCTCTGCACAGCCTGACCTCCAAGGTATTCAAAAACCTTGTGGTTTCCCCTTGAGCCAATGACTTCAGCTGGTGTGCCCTCCTGGCACGTCCTTGCCCAAATTCCACAGAATTCAGGAGTGCATCTATGCACTGGCCTTCAAAACCCGCAGCGTTTTGTCACACCCTCTTGGCATGAAGCATCAAAGAACCCCAAACCTGAAATCAAAGAACCCACAAATATCAGAAGCTATCTTTCCCTGCAAATGCACTTCTACAACATACATCTACATCATAGCATAAAAGCATAAAGACATTCATCCATAAACACATAAACACACAAAGAATCTCGTGCAGGAAAAACTTCTCTTTTTATTAATATGAATGCCTATACAAAGGTTATGAGAGCGGACTGTAACAGAGTCTCAACTCCTTATTTCCATCTTCTCTACCTACTAAATCTACCGACACAAAGAATATTGAAAGATCTTTTACATGAGGGGGCTCTTCGAGCTCTTCCCTCCGTCTCACCTACCCTATTCAATTACATTAACTCTACAATTGAATGGATGTATAGTCTAGATCGGAGCTAGATCCCATACTTACAAACACTTAAGGCTACTTCTACCTAACCCCTACTCAAAGGTATGGCTCTATGGCTCCACGGCCTTACAACATTTAAATACACTTAATTCAAATTCAAAATGTGAGAGGACTGGCACCTCTCTTCCTTGAATACGCACTTTGAATGCGCTGAGTGGGTTGGGTGGTTGGCACATGATTGGCTGGAGTGATGCTACTGCATCAATATGGATGGAGATAACGTTAGTGATTCAAATGAGGAAGATGAGATGCATAGATTGATCCAAGACACATTTTCTCCAATGGATGAGGACAACCAGGATGATAGTCATGATGTTGATCCTCTACTCGAGAAGTCACGTCAACCTCTTTATGAAGGCTCAACATCAAATCTTTTATCTGTTATATTGTTGTTGGTGAACCTGAAGGTTTTGAATGGTTTATCAAACACATGCCTCACACAGATACTAAGGTATTTAATTTGTTAATTATTTATGCCTGCATGTTCACAAATACTTAAAAGGTTCAATTTTTTCCTATATTGCTATTGTTTTCTAATTTGTAAATTAGTATATTGGATGATATATTGATGATGAATATTGTTTACATTGACTTATTGTTTAGAATTTTGTAGATTGTTAGGTGATGTTCTATTACCGACGTTGAATATTTTTCCATGCACATATCGAGAAATATTTGTGATTATGAAAGAAATTGGAATGGACCATCAGGCTATTGATGCATGTCCTAATGATCATATCATATATTATGGACAATATGCATTAGAAAATGAATTCCCACAATGTCAAATAAGTAGATATTGAACCGATAAAGCATCAAATAAGGTGTCTCACACATTTCTTCATTATAATCCAATAATTCCACGTTTCCAGCGGTTGTTCAGGTGCCAAAGTATAGCACAGTTTACGGATTTCCATGCAAAGAACAGAAGTCGAGATGATGTTCTTCGAATGTCGGCAGATTCTTCTGCATTGAACTACATCGAATAAAAGTGGCCAATGTTTAAATAAGAACCTCGTAATGTTAGACTTTCATTGGCAGTTGATGGTGTCAATCTATTTGGAGAGCTTCGTTCTACGTACTCAATGTGGCCTGTTTTTGTTATAAATAATAATCTTCCTCCTTGGATGTCGATCAAGGGAGAGCACACAATGTTAGCAATGATTGTTCCAGGTTTTTAATTATCTTTTATTTTCTTTAAAGCATGACAAAATATTTCATTTCTTTGTTTCATGCATGGTAATTATTTATTTTATATATCACGACATCTAGACAAGTATAATTAATCATGCAGTAGGTTGAACCAATCAGGTAGGTACCAAGTTAAAGATATGAACGTATATATTAAGCCTCTCATCGATGAGTTGTTGAAGTTATGGGTTGGCGTCACTATGTATGACATCTCTAGACCAATAGGGCAAAGACGATTTCAATTCCATGGAATACTATCATGGACAATTCATGA
>ML787744.1:134527-148101 GCA_009831015.1 Picea engelmannii | reverse complement strand
ATTTCTTAACCTAGTTAAACCTTTCACTTCCTCCCATACATGAATATCATATGAACATGTCATGATAAGATGTAAATTTGACTCTTCATTTTCCTTGCACAAAGGACACCTCCTAAGACAATATGTAATCCTTTTCTATAGTATTTCCCATGAAAGTGCTTTATTAATAAGCATCAACCACATGAAAATATGAGTCTTTAAATGGCATTTAAACTTTCACACTTTCTTCTACCACCACACTTGAACCCCCATGTGATCATTGGAACATAAAAACTTGTATTCTGCCTTAGGAGTGTAATCACTCGATGATTTTTTTGATTAGATCAAACGATCCTCCTCATATTTAATACTAACATGAATTTCTCTAAGTTTTGCAATGTATTATTCCCAAATATTTGCATCCTCGCCTCTAAAAGTAATCTCCCCTGCATGCTTCCATTCTTGTCCCCATATTGAAATCAATGAGATATTAAAAACTTGGTTGAGATTAAGGTATAATATTTCTCTCAGGAGTTGTATCATATGTAGTGGAAGCCCAAACTTATCCCCACAACCAATCCAGGGGTCCTCTCCACTATATGCAACTATATGACAGATAGGTGTGGCAATTTCAACTTTATGCAACTAAATGAAACTATATGCAACTATGTTGGTACTATATTGCAACTTATGCAACTATATGCAACGTATGCAACTATATTGCAACTATATGCAACTATATTGCAACTATATGCAACTATATTGCAACTTATGCAAATTTACGCAACTTTATTGCAACTTATGCAACTATATTGCAACAATTTCGTATGCAACTATATGCAACTATGCAACTTATGCAACTATATTGCAACTTTACGCAACTTTATTGCAACTTATGCAACTATATTGCAACTTATGTGACTATATGCAACTTTATGCAACTTATGCAACTATATTACAACTTATGCAACTTATGCAACTATATGAAACTATATTGCAACTATATGCAACTAGGTGTGGCAATTTCAACTTTATGCAACTATATGACGGATCGATGTGGCAATTTCAACTTTATGCAACTAAATGCAACTATATGCAACTATGTTGGTACCAAAAACGTATATTGGCACAATAACTTATCTTCTTGTTTTAACGAGTGTAGGTACCTCCAAATAGGTATCTGTCGGATCTATCTTCCTCAAGTGATGATCAAGATATAGTAAGAGAGGTTGAAAGTGAGATGTGTTGTACTATATCTATCGGTTCTAGATCAACTAGGTTGGAAAAGGTAAGGAAAAGATTTCGTACCTACATGCAATTTTTTATTGCCAACGGAGGGTCGTGTAATTATGATGATGAGAGCATAGGTGACATTGAGTTTCCCTTGAGGTATATAAATCTAGTGCAACGATGGGCACCTAAGGAGCTACCTGAAGTGGACACAGATTTCTTCATCAGTGGGAGGATGTATTGCATTGCTCCTTCGTCCTTACATGGATTGGGGTTATTTTCCATGGATGGCATAAAGGTCGGCTATGACACTATAACTGAATTGATGGAGTATGTCGGACCATTATACAAATACAATCATTGGTTGATGTTGTTCTGATATACGCAAAGTATGAGGAGATACGGAGTTGCCGCAAATTATATACAACTACTAGATAACAATCAAAATAAAGGGGCAACTATGTATATTGATGGAAGGCCAAAAGCTACTGGAAACATTGCGGTCTTTATAAATAGTACACGACCAGTGGAAACAGCTAAGAAACTGAATTGCATATTTGAGGCACGTGAAGGAAATCGTATATTTGTATGTGCAACAAAAACAATAGTTCCAGGTGAAGAGTTGTTGATCGATTACAACTTAAATCAAATAGATGGAGAGGGTGACCATGGAAATGCACCCACAGTGCCTCACCAGGTAAATGTTAAATACAGTAAAAAATTATGACTACAACAACTAAATTTCATAAATTTCATTATATTTTTTTCTGTTATTACTGCAATATTTCATTTTCTTAATGTTACAGGTGAATTTCCTAACCTTTTTTTATTGATTTATTGTGTCAACATCTGTCCAGGGTGACCGTGGTAGAAAATCACCCGATACATCTCTCCATGGTGACCGTGACAAGCCACCCGCAGTGCCTCACCAGGTAAATGTTAAATACAGTAAAAAATTATGACTACGACAACTAAATTTCATTATTTATTTTTTTTCTGTTATTACTACAATATTTCATTTTCTTAATGTTACAGGGGAATTTCCTAACTTTTATTGATTGATTTATTGTGTCGACATCTGTCCAGGGTACTGACCATGGTAGAAAATCACCCGATACATCTCTCCAGGGTGACTGTGGCAAGGCACCCGCAGTGCCTCACCAGGTAAATGTTAAATACTGTAAAAAAATATGAATACAACAACTAAATTTCATAAATTTCATATTTTTTTTCTGTTATTACTGCAATATTTCATTTTCTTAATGTTACAGGTGAATTTCCTAACTTTTATTGATTGATTTATTGTGTCAACATCTGTCCAGGGTGACCGTGGTAGAAAATCACCCGATACATCTCTCCAAGGTGACCGTGGCAAGGCACCCGCAGTGCCTCACCAGGTAAATGTTAAATACAGTAACAAATTATGACTACAACAACTAAATTTCTAAAATTTCATTATGTTTTTTCTGATATTACTCCAATATTTCATTTTTTAAATGTTATAGGTGAATTTCATAACTTTTGTTGATTGATTTATTGTGTCAACTTTTGTCCAGGGTGAACGTGTCTGAGTTTAACCCATTACATCTCTCCAGGGTGACCATGGAAAGGCACCCGCAGTGCCTCACTAAGTAAATGTTAAATACAGTAACAATTTATGACTACAACAACTAAATTTCTGAAATTTCATTACTTTTTTTCTGATATTACTCCAATATTTCATTTTTTAAATGTTACAGGTGAATTTCATATCTTTTGTTGATTGATTTATTGTGTCAACTTTTGTCCATGGTGAACGTGTCTGAGTTTCACCCATTACAGCTCTCCAGGGTGACCGTGGAAAGGCACCCGCAGTGCCTCACTAGGTAAATGTTAAATACAGTAACAACTTATGACTACAACAACTAAATTTCTAAAATTTTGTTATTGTTTTTCTGATATTACTGCAATATTTCATTTTTTTAATGTTAGAGGTGAATTTCATAAATTTTGTTGATTGATTTATTGTGTAAACATCGGTCCAGGCTCCCACAGAGGATATTGATGAGGACAAAATATATTATTCGACAAACCCAATCACAACTGTAATGAAGGCCTTGAAGAAGGCTAACATGGAATATCTAGGCTTGATTAGCAAAAGACCCTTGACATAGGAGGACATGGCAAGAATTGTAGAGCTACAAACTACAATAACTAATTATGGGGTAAGTGGCATCTTTACATATTTTTATTAGCTATGACAATTTCATATCCATTTTTTAGTTTTATATTTTGTATATGATCTGATAAAGAAAAATTTTCTATTTGTAGGAGTTTTTAAACCCTGTGTGTGGGGAGCCTGTAGATCCTGCAACTACTATAGGTAGTAGTGAGGGTCCAATGCAAAAAAAAGGTCGACATAGCAAAGTGCAAGTGATGTTTTTTGAGCCTCTTGAGGTTCCCCTTGAATCCATTGATGAGCGGGGTGATTTTGACCGGCATGACATGCCGGAGCATGATGAGTCGGAGCCTGGGACTCCACATGATGACTCCGGAGAGGAACATAGTGTAGGTTCACATGATACTATTATGCATGGAGTAGAACGAATTAAAATCACCGGATCACTATATGTCACCTTTCTGGTGGATGACGCATGTGTTTCGATAAAGATTCAGAAGATTGCAGGTAATTGTCCCATTAATTGATTCATTTTTTAAATGAAATTGAAATGGATTACAACTTGAGATTATTAATTGATTAATGGATAACACGTTACTGCAAGAAACAATGTTTTCTATAGAAACTTACATCACAAAGCATTGGAGTTGTTTGGCCCCACCATTTGCACACGGTGGAATGGCCAAAATAGAAAAAAGAAAGATGATTTAATAGATCACACGGTGAACTTGTTCGGAAACACTTTCAACAAGAAAGTGGTTACAAAGTGACGCAGACCATACCCTCTGCCTCGACAGAGACCTCTGCACTGACCTCCCGATCTTAAGGATCGTTCTAATTTTACCCTCAAGCCGGAGTGGCTCCTGCGATTCTATAGTGGAATCTCCTGTGAAATGGACCCACAGGTCTTTCTTCAACACCTTACAGCCTTTAGGCCCAGTTCCTTCTCTGTTTCCAACAGAAAACCACAATCGGGTTTTGGCGTTTCGCGATCCTCAATGTCGCCAACACTTGCTTCCTCGAATCCCTGATTTCCGGTATCCCGATGCACTCCCTTTGTGATTCTAGCCCTCCTAACTATACTTCTAATCCATGCCACCTCTCTCATATGACCGCAGTCTCACCTCTTATCGGGATTCGGGGTTTCGAATGTCAAAATGTATTAAACCTCTTGTCAATGGAATCCCCGATTTCCCGGTTCTCAATTCCCCGATATGACTCCTCCTTTCAGGAAATTTCGTGACGATCGCGATTGTTGCCACGCGTCCTCTAGAATGGACGGTCCTCGTCGCTTCGGGGTTTTCTCCGTGGAAATTCCCGATGCCTCATTATGACGAGATGACGTCAACTGGGTCCCACATGGAGCTTTCCTCTTTTCAGAAAATCGGACTTCGCGATTCCAAGTTGCAAGTTCTCCTTGTCTCCCTGACTCGCGAAATGCCGATTCCTGACTTCCCTCAAATTTCTGACACGCGTCCCAAGTGGATGGATGGTTCAGATCAACCCTCAGGTTTCTCCCATTTTATAAACCCAAACCACTTACCTATGTGAGTCCCGATGATCGAAAATGCCGATGGGGCTCCCGATGACTGCCCCCTTCCTCCTCAAGATGCACGAATCAGATTGATTCCGGGATTTTCACTATGAAAATTCCCGATCACTCATCCTCGTGATTCCCGATTTTGCGAATGCCGAAATTCCGATGGCCACACCTCTCGTCGGAATTTTCCTTCTCCCGTTCATGACGTTTAAACTTCGTGCAACTCCCGGTCAATCCAACGGCTGACGGGTATCTATGTCAAGATTCGGTGGTCCACAATCTCCTAAGATTGAACTCCAGATGCTACCATAACCTCCTTTCTTCTCTGGCAAATCTGACAGCTAGCGGGATTTCACTAATCCTCCCCACAGATTCCTGACCGTTGGTCTCTTTCCTTTGATGATTTCTACGAAGGAAACCAAGGACTCCTCCATGGACTTATCTGCTTGCACTAAAAAATTCTAATGTCCCTCAATGTTTTCAAAGGCCTTACTCCTCTAGAGCTTCTCACAACTTCGAGCCTCAAAGAGGGTCCTTGCACGCACTCCTTGCAACAACCTTAAGATACTTTCAAATATCTGAGATTCCTTCGACTTTGTGCACACCTGCAGCAACATCCCTTCGATATTTGGCTGAGGTCCGCAACCCTGAGACTCTCCTTGGCCTGTGCACTCCTTGCACGACACCTGTGCCCTACTGCACTCTGAGGAAATGAGAACAAATGCTACCTATCTGAACCCTCTGTCAACGCACTCCTTGCGGAAACTTCGACTGCACTCCTTGCAGGAATTCTTGCTCAGACAGAGAGACAATTGAAACTCATTCCCTCTTCCTTTAAGACTTCAATTTAGAACATGAAATCATAGACATAGCATATCAAATAAAATGTATAAAAGGAAGCAAACATTCATGAGCATAGCATTAATACACAGAGAACAACACAAACCATGAATTTTGAATCAAAGCTTTCTATTAATCCAAATATCTGTACATGGGTGTTCTCACACAGTTCTCTGCATGCTCTTTCTCTTCCTTCTCCAGAATAATATTACAATGCACAATGAGGGTGTCTATATCCCGTTTCCCTCCTGCGCTCTCAAATAGTCTAATATAGAATTAATTTCTATCTACCTGCATTAACTACTTTAAATGCCTCCTACCTACTAAGGACGAGATTTGTTCGCTCAAGGTCCTTTACAATACATAAGTACGCCTCTCCTTAACTATCACATTTAAGTTTGGTGCATCCACTCTTCAAAAGTTTTAAATGATTTAACATATGCTCAAAATGTGTGGCGCTTTCCCCCACACTCGCTTCATGTTGACAATGCTCCTGCATCATACTCCCTCGCTTGAAAATTTTCATGGGATCCTATCCATGAGCTCCTGCATGGTTTTTCCATGCTTCAGAATCTCTGCTTCATTCTCCCAGTTGGCATCTTCAACTAGATGGCCCTTCCACTTGACCAAATATTCGAAGTATTCTTTCCTTCTGGTCTTCTTGCCAATTCTTTTATCTAGTATGCCTTCCATTTGTGGCTTCTCTGCAACTGGCATCTGCTTTTTCCACTGAAACTCTAACTATTCATCATTTGTTCCTACTTCCTCAGCTTTTTATGGGTATAAATATGAGACATTGAATATCAGAGAAATTCCGATCCCATCAGGTAATTCAATCTCATAAGCATTTTCTCCAATTTTCTTCAAGACCCTACATGGTCCGATCTTTTTCATCTTCAATTTATTATACGTTCCTCTTGGGAACCTTTCCTTTCTCAAATGTGCCAGAATCAAATCACCAACTTCAAACTGAAGTTTCCTTCTGTGTTGATCTGCTCTACGCTTGTACACCTGATTTGAATTCTGCAACCGCTCCTTCACTCGGCTGTGAAGTTCCTTCATCGCTTCTGCAAAATATTCTGCACTAGCGCTCCTAGTTGCATTCTGTTCTGAATCCCTCAATTAAGAAATTCCCCTCAGTTGTATGCCATAAACAATCTAAAATGGACATTGTCCTGTACTTCTGTTCACTGAGTCGTTATACGCAAACTCTGCCTGCGGCAATATACTATCCCACTGACTGTGGAGTTCTGTCACCAAGCTTCTCAGCAAATCTCCCAGACTTTTGTTTACCACTTCTGTCTGTCCATCCGTCTGAGGATGATAAGATGAACTAAATAACAAGTTAGTTCCCAGCTTCTTCCATAAGGTCCTCCAGAAGTGCCCTATGAACTTCATATCTCTATCTGAAACTATACTCCTTGGTAAGCCATGAAGTCGAATGACCTCTTTGAAAAACAGGTTCACAACGTGAGTTGCGTCACTTGTTTTCTGACATGGGATGAAGTGTGTCATTTTAGAAAATCTATCCACCACCACAAATATTGAATCACAACCTCTTTGTGTTCTTGGCAACCCCAATATGAAATCCATGCTAATTTCATCCCACAGCCTTTCTGGTATGGGCAATGGTTGATAGAATCATGCATTCTGTCTCTTCCCCTTCGAATGCTGGCAAATTCTACACCTGTCCACAAATATTTTGACGTCTGCTCATATCCCTAGCCAAAAGTGTGATTCACTCAGCCTTTCGAATGTCTTGTCATGACCAAAATGTCCTGCCAATCCTCCACTGTGTTTCTCCTTCAGCAAGTTCTCCCTCATGGAGCATTTTGGAATACATAGCTGATTGCCCTTAAACAACAATCCTTCCTATATCATGTATTCGTCCCATTGGCTTCTGTCTCTAAGAACTAGATTCTCAGCTGCTTCATACGCTTCTTTAAAATCCTGATCATCTGCATACATGTCCCTGAGATCATCAAAACCTAATGTCTTGACTCAGAACTCCTGCAACAGCAAACACTTCCTACTCAAAGCATCAACAACTTTGTTAGCAGTACCATAAATATGTTTAGTCACAAATGTGAAAATTTTCATATACTCAACCCATTTTACATGTTTCTGATTCAACTTCTCCTGTTGAGTCACAAACTCCAGTGCATGATTATAACTGTACAATACAAACTCTTTCGGGATTAAGTAATGCCTCCATTTCTTCAATGCCTGTATGATAGCATAAAACTCCTTATCATAAGTGGAGTACTTCAATTTCATCTCATTCAGCTTCTTGTTGAAATACGCTATCGGCCTGTCTTCTTGACTCAAGACTGTCCCAATTGCAAACCCGCTTGCATCGCATTTCACTTGAAATGTCTTTTGAAAATCAGGCAACACCAGAACTGGTTGTTCCGTGATCTTCCTTTTCAACAAATTGAAACTTTTCTTAGCCTCTTCAGTCCAGTGAAAAGATTTGTGTCTTTTCTTCACTGTATCCATCATCGCTGTGCTAATTCCACTGAAATTCCTGATGAACTTTCGGTAGAAACTAGCCAATCCATGAAAACTTCTCACCTCAAATATATTCTTTGGCGATGGCCAATTTTTTATTACCTCCACCTTATCTGGATCCATCCTCAACTCATCTGCAGAAATAACAAATCTCAAGTAAATGAGATCTGTCTTCATGAATGAGGACTTCTTCATGTTAATCAACAACTTCTCCTGTTGTAGTCTCTGCATCACTGTAGCCAAATGCTTCAAGTGCTCTATCACTGTCTTACTGTAAACCAGTATGTCATCCAAATACACAATGACAAACTTCCCGATGAACTCCTTCAGGACTTCATTCATCAACCTCATAAAGGTACTTGGCACATTTGTTAAGCCAAATGGCATAACAAGCCATTCATATAACCCTTCGTTTGTTTTGAATGTTGTCTTCCATTCATCGCCTTCTCTCATGCAAATCTGGTGATATCTGCTTTTCAAATCAATCTTTGAAAAATATTTTGCTCCACTCAAGCAATCCATCAGATCATCCATCCTCGACAATGGAAATTTGTACCTGATGGTTATCTTGTTAATGGATCTTGAATCAGTGCACATCCTCCAGCCTCCATCTTTCTTCGGACTGAGTACTGTTGGAACAACACACAGACTCAAGCTTTCCCTGACCAAGCCTTTGTCCAACAACTCCTAGACTTGTCTTTTGACCTCTTCATTCTCTTGCGGCATCAATATGTATGTGGCTTTATTTGGAAAACTAGCTCATGGTATGAGATCAATATGATGGCTCACACTTCTGATCGGTGGCAACGAACGAGGTAATTTGTCCACTACTATATCAACGAACTCTTCCAGCAGTTCCTAAACCTCCTCTGGTAAATCATCCACTCTTGTGATGGTCAAAAAAATTCTAGGCTTTCTGACCACAAAGAACTGTGGATCCTCCTTCTTCTTAACCTCTGTAAGAAGTTCCTTCCCACTCATGAGAAGTACAGTGTTGCTTACTTCCGACTTCACCTCCTTATCCTTAATTGGAAGCAACATGTGTGTCCTCCCATTCTTCTCTAGGGTGTATGTGTTCATCCTCCCATCATGAATCACATTTTTGTCATATTGCCATGGTCTACCCAACAATAGATGACAAACATCCATAGGAATGAAATCACATAAGATCTTATCATTATATCCTCCTATCTTGAATTCAACTTAACATTGTTTTGTGACAGTTACCTGGTGTCCTTTCTGTAGCCACGAAACTTTATATGGACTCGGATGTTCAATCGTTTCCAGCTCCATATTTTCTACCATCTCTGTTGAAACAAGATTATCTGTGCTACCACTGTCCACAATGACTTTGCACACTCTGTCCTTGGTTTTGCAAGCAGTCTGAAAAAGTCTAGTCCTTTGGACTGAACTCTCCACCTCTTTCTCTGGTGTCAAAAGGAATTTTCGCATCATAAGTGATTGTCCGCCTTCAACGTCTTCTGCCTCCACATCTCACCTTTGTGCTTCAGTGATGTGAGCTTCTCCAACGTCCTTCTTTTTATCTAGACACTCGTAAGAATTGTGCCCATTCTTTCCACATGTGAAGCATGTGATTACTCCACCTCTTCCTCTTCCTCTACCTCTAGTACGAGGAAAAGTATTATTGTCAACATAATCTCCTCTTTGCTCAGTATGTTGCCTTCTTTGTTCAACATATCGCTGCCCTCGCTGTAGGTTCCACCTCTCTTTGCCCGTGTCTGAGGTTTCTTCCAGTCTTCCTTGGGCTTCTGATTTTTTTCTTGGGCAATTGATTTTCCTCTGGGATGACTTCTGCCTCAGCCTCTTTGACCTTGCTTTCGGCTCAGCTTCTCTTCCACTTTTAGAGCCATCTGATAAGCATCTTCCACCATTCATATGGTCAACATACTCATCTCATCCTGAATCTCATATCTCAGGCCGTTCATATACCTGGTTACTTTTTCATCATTGCTTTCACGATGACCTACCCTGATATTCAACCTATAAAATTCTTCAGTATATTCCTTCACTGTCATCAGCTTCTGTCTCAGGTTCTGCATTCTCCTGAACAGAGTAATTTGGTAATCCCTGGGGATGAATTTTTCTTTCATCTTTGCAATCATCCTGTCCCAGCTCTTAATTTTCTGCTTGCCTTGGCAACGCCTGTCCGCTTGTAGTTCATCCCACCACAATGCCGCATGTCCTTTTAATATTGTGATGACATGCTTGACCTTCCTATCCTCTTTGACATATTCATAGTCAAAGTAGGTGTCTAGAGCTCTAATCCAGTCTAGAAGCTCTTCTACATCCAGATTTCCCTCATAAAATGGAATGTCCATCTTCGCCTTTGCACCCATTCTTGCAACAACTTTAAGTAATCACTCATTTGTTGCATCTTCTGCTGTGATTTCTTCTTCTCCACGTCTAGCATCATCTTCATTTTCAGACTCACTGATATCTCCTATATCAGCTGTGCGTTTTTTTCTTATCTCCACGTCCACAAGTCTGGCGTGTATGTTATGCAGATCTCTTTCTACTTTTGGATTATGCACCTGTCTACCCGTTCCTCTGGACGTCTCCCTTTCCTCCTCTGGATTGGGTGATTTTCTATATCTTCTCCTCGGCAGCATGGTGAATCTTCCTTCTTCCTGCTACAGAAAGAAAAGAAGCTTTTTTAAGCTCTGATACCACTCTGACACAGACTGCACCCTCTGCCTCGACAGAGACCTCTGCGCTGACCTCCCGGTCTTAAGGATAATTCTAATTTTACCCTCGATCCGGAATGGCTCCTACGATTCTCCAGTGGAATCTCCTGTGAAATGGACCCAGAGGTCTTTCTTCGGCACCTTACAGCCTTTAGGCCCGGTTCCTTCTTTGTTCCCAATAGAAAACCACAATCGGGTTTTGGGGTTTCGCGATCCTCGATGTCGCCAACACTTGCTTCCTCGAATCCCCGATCTCCGATATCCCGATGTGCTCCCTTTATGCTTCTAGCCCTCCTGGCTATACTCCTAATCCATGCTGCCTCTCTTATATGACTGCAGTCTCGCCTCTTATCGGGATTCGGGGTTTCGAATGTCAAAATGTATTAAACCTCTTGTCAACGGAATGCTTGATTTCCTGGTTCTCAATTCCCCGATATGACTCCTCCTTTCGGGCAATTTCCTGACGATTGCGATTGTCGCCACGCATCCTCTAGAATGGACGGTCCTCGCCGCTTCGGGGTTTTCTCCATGGAAATTCCAGATTCCTCGTTATGATGAGATGACGTCAACTGGGTCCCACATGGAGCTTTCCTCTTTTTGGAAAATTAGACTTCGCGATTCCAAGTTGCAAGTTCTCCTTGTCTCCCTGACTCGCGAAATGTTGATTCCCGACTTCCCTCATATTTTTGACACGTGTCCCAAGTGGATGGACAGTTCAGATCAACCCTTGGGTTTCTCCAATTATATAAACCCAAACCACTTACCTAGGTGAGTCCCGATGACCGAAAATGTCGATGGGGCTCCCGATGATTGCCACCTGCCTCCTCAAGATGGACGGCTCAGATTGATTCTGGTATTTTCACTATGAAAATTCTCGATCACTCGTCCTCGTGATTCCCTATTTCGCGAATGCCGAAATTCCGATAGCCACGCCTCTCTTCGGAAATTTCCTTCTCCCGTTCACGACGTTTAAACTTCGTGCAACTCCCGGTCAATCCAACGGCTGACGGGTATCTATGTGAAGATCTAGCGGTCCACAATATCCTGATCTTGAACTCTGAACACTACCGTAACCTCCTCTCTTCTCTGGCAGATCTGACGGCTAGCAGGATTTCTCTAATCCTCCCCACAGATTCCTAACCGTTGGTCTCTTTCCTTTGATGATTTCTATGAAGGAAACCATGGATTCCTCCCTGGACTTATCTGATTTCACTATAAACTTCTAATGTCCCTCAATGTTTTCAAAGGCCTTACTCCTCCAGAGATTCTCACAACTTCGATCCTCAATGAGGGTCCTTGCACGCACTCCTTGCAGCAACCTTCAAATACTTTCAAATATATGAGATTCCTTCGACTCTGCGTACACCTGCAGTAGCAGTCCTTCGATATTTGGCTCAGGTCTGCAACCCTGAGACTCTCCTTGGCCTGTGCACTCCTTTCACGACACCTGTTCCCTACTGCACTCTGAGGAAATGAGAACAAATGATACCTATCTGAACCCTCTGTCAACGCACTCCTTGCGGACACTTCGACTGCACTCCTTGTAGGAATTCTTGCTCAGACAGAGAGACAATTGAAACTCATTCCCTCTTCCTTTCAGACTTCAATTTAGAACATGAAATCATAGACAAAGCATATCAAATCAAATGTATAACATGAAGCAAACATTCGTGAGCATAGCATTAATACACAGAGAACAACACAAACCATGAATTTTGAATCAAAGCTTTCTATTAATCCAAATATTTGTACATGGGTGTTCTCACACAGTTCTCTTCATGCTCTTGCTCTTCCTTCTCCAGAATAATATTACAATGCACAATGAGGGTGTCTATATCCCGTTTCCCTCCTGCACTCTCAAACAGTCTAATCTAGAATTAATTTCTATCTACCTGCATTAACTACTTTAAATGCCTCCTACCTACTAAGGACAAGAGTTGTTCTCTCAAGGTCCTTTACAATACATAAGTATGCCTCTCCTTAACTATCACATTTAAGTTTGGTGCATCCACTCTTCAAAAGTTTTAAATGATTTAACATATGCTTAAAATGTGTGGCGCTTTCCTCCATGCTCGCTTGATGTTGACGATGCTCCTGCATCACAAAGTTAGCCGGCGAGAATTTAAAATACACCAGGGCCTAGTATAGGGATAAATTGCAAATATACCTAAAGCACGAGTGCCCTCCCATGGTTTTCGAGAAATAGTGGAAGGCGCTAATAGAGGATGCAAAGGAGAACTTGTTTAAAAAACAAGGATGACAACCACGAGATTCTCAAGCAAGGTACAACACATGTCATATTATCAGTGAAATATGAGCATTTATGTTTTTCTTTCCTGTTTTAAGTAACAATTCTGATATCTAATTTTTTTCAAAAATTCCATATGTAGGCTACTAGACACATCCAAAGAAGCAAAGGCCAGAGTGGAAAAACATGACCAACATAAACTAGGCCACGGTGGCTACAGAAAACTCAAAGCCCGAATAGTAAGATTTAAATGATTAATTGTGGTTAATATTTATTTAATAGTAGCGAACAAATATATGTTTTTGTTATTGGTATTTTTAATGGTGTTATGCATTGCAGTTAAATATGTTTGACACTGCTGCC
>ML787744.1:92685-107207 GCA_009831015.1 Picea engelmannii | reverse complement strand
ATCTGTATGCACAAGATCTAACCTTTCATTCTTCTTTTCTTTTCCGACTCTGAGAAATCTGACTCTCTTTTGTTTTCCATAAACACAATGCTCATAGAAGTCCAAATCAATTTGTTTAAGATATGGAAGAAAATTTCTTTTGTGAAGTATCTGCATACCCTTCTCACTCATGTGTCCCAGCCTATGATTCCACAGTGTTGTATCCACTCTTGTAGAAGCTAAAGATATAGAAGAGTCAGTATTACCAATACATAAATACAATGTACCTACCTTCTCTCCTTTTGCTATCACCAATGATCCTTTGATGACCTTCCACGTCTTATCTGTAAATATGGATATACAACCTTCACTTGCCAACTTCCCTGTTGAAATTATATTTTTCCTTAAATTTGGAACATGTCTTACCTCTTTCAACAACCATTGGTTTCCATTGCGTTGCTTTATTTTTACCTTTCCCATTCCAACAATTTTGAATGGTGCATCATCACCCAAATGAACCTGTCCAAAATCACCTTGAACATAATCTAAAAAATGTTTCCTATGGGGTGTGGCATGAAATGAAGCCCCTGAATCTACTACCCAAGACTTAGAAATATTATCTATAGAAAGAATCAAAGCATCTTGTAACACATCACCCGATACATTTGATTCGTGATTTCTCTCCTATTGTCCATCTCTTTGTTTCTTTGGAGCCCTGCAGTCTTTCTTCAGATGTCCTTTCTTCCCACAATTCAAACACTCTATCTTTCCAAGTCTGGATTTGGATCTGTCATTCCTAGAATTCCCACGGTTCCCTAAGCCCTTTCCTCTATCCTTTTGTCTTCCCCTGTTCTCCATGTTCAACGCATTACCTAATGTCTCACCTGTTCTTTTCCGTCGCATTTCCTCACTAAGGATAACACCAACAACATCATCAAATTTTAAAGTATTTGAACTAGAGACAGAGTTACTTACAGCCATGACCAACCCATTCCATCTTTCTGGCAATGAGCACAAGATTAGAAGAGCCCTAACCTCATCATCAAAGTCCACTTTTACGGAACTTAGTTGACTAGTAACCGTATTAAATTCATTTAAATGATCTGCAACAGACCCACCTTTTGACATCTTCATATTAAATAATCTCTTCATTAGAAATACCTTATTGGACATCAAGGGTTTTTCATACAGTTTAGCCAATGCATCCATCAGATCCTTCATTGTCTTTTCTTTCGAAATATTGAAAGCCATCGACGCTGCCAAGCTCAGCCGTATCGTTCCTAGAGCCTTTCTGTCAAGAATCTCCCATTCTTCGTCCTTCATGGTTGTCAGCTTCTTTTCTACTCTGCCCAATGGTAGGAATAGATCCTTCTGATATAAATAATCTTCCATCTGCATCTTCCATAACTGGTAGTTTTGGCCGTTAAATGTTTTGACCCTAAACTTTCCATCTTCTGACATTGCTCCCACTCAAACCAGGAACCCTCTTTTCCTGCAAGTTACCTTTCGCTCTGATACCAGTTGTTAGAAAAACAGGACCGCAGATCAATAAAATAAAACAAATGTGGAAACAAAACACAGAAGATACACAATACAAGAGAGACACAGATTTACATGGTTCACCCAGTGTGGGCTACATCCACCAAAGAAATTGCCAGGTCCTTCCTTTATTATTATCCAGCAAATGAAGGGATACAACCTACAGAAAAACTCGTTGTAACTTCCTCTTCTTTGTCTCACAGTCTCCTCTCTCAGAATACAATACTCCCCATCATACATAGCCGCAATACATATCCCTCATAAAATAGGGTTGCTTTATAGGGAAAAAAACCCTAACATAATTTCTATCGTTAGATCTGCGACCTTATAATGAATTGCCCCCGAACCCCCCAGCCCGGGGGATAGGCCCCCAGGACCCCGCAGAGGGGGTACCCCCTCTGCACTCCCCCGCATGGAAGAGTGTACATACTTCTAGGGTGTAAATTCTTCATGGGGTATAAACACGGCTGAAAAACACAAGAGCTCTGAGTCAGGAAGATAATCAAGCTCCACAACCAACAATCCTTGCAATGTGAACTACTGACAAAAGAGCTTAGAAAATTCTACTTGTCCTTTGAAATCTTCAATTGTGACCAACGAACACAAAGAAGTCTATACTCAACATCATGCATCATGCAAGGATGGAAAAAGTAAGACATTATATTTCTTTTTACTAATTGCAGTTCCTTTCTGTTCATTCTACTAATAATAACACTTGAGTTTGAAAACAATAACTTAATTAATTTGATTAGTTATTCATGCTTGCCTTTTGTTAATTATTTAATGCCTTTATTAAGTGCTCTCATGTTTCAAGGAATGACATAGTTAACTGAAGATTTCCATGCTCATTTTCATTTTCTATATATGAGACATTTGAATTATGATTGGAAGTTTTATAGGCATGGAACATGGCTTCTAATTTTATCTTCACAAATATATTTATAAATTAGTCTTCTTTCGTGTGGGAAATAATATATTTAATATACTAATGGGTAAGGTGAATTGGTCTTTTTGGATAGAGGTCCATGTTCAAACCCCATAAATTGACATGTTTGGGTCACGTTGCTAAGAAAATGAAATTAAAAATTTCTTAGTGTACGTAATTGAAAGCTTTGAATCTCATTCTTTCACTCATTCACATTATTTTTTTTTTTACTAATTGTAGTTCCTTTTTGTTCAGTCTACTAACAATATCACTTAGAGTTTGAAAACAATAACTTAATTAATTTGATTAGTTATTCATGCTTAGACTTTGTTAATTTTTTAATGCCTTTAGTCAATGCTCTCATGTTTGAAGGAATAATGCAATTCACATAAGATTGGCATGAGCACTTCCTATATAAGAGACATTGAATTATGATTGATGCATTCCTCTTTATAGGAAATGGAGATTTTTGGGAATTAAATATTTTTGGTATTTTTATGGGCATGGAACATGGCTTCTAATTTTATCTTCATGAATACTATTTATAAATTAGTCTTCCTTCATGTGGGAAATAATAGATTTAATATACTATTGGGTAAGGTAAATTGGTCTTTTCAGATAGAGATCGATGTTCAAATCACATAAATTGACATGTTTAGGTCACGTTGCTAAGAAAATGAAGTAAAACATTTTTTGGTGTATGAAAATGAAATCTTTGAATCTCATTCTTTCACTCATTCATGTTCATTCTTCCCAAGAGTGAGAGGTAGTAGTATGAAAAATCCCCACGTTCACATTCCTTTCTCTGACGAGCATTGTGATTATATAATGAAGGATACAATTTTTCTTTTGCTAGTTGATTGTTGATTGCATGTGTTTATATTGTGAGCTTATTGTTGTTAATGCTTGTGAGTATACTTAATTGTTATTGCTGGAGTTATCAATTTTGTTGAGATATTGTTGTACAATTTCATAGTTCAAATTTAAAGTTGTTCCAGAGGCTATGTTTTATGCTTGCTAGATGACAAGAGGACTAAAAAATTGGGAGGAGGTTAATTTGTGTTAAATTTCGAATAAAAAGACTTACATAATTGAGTTGCTACGAAGACTGAAAGATTGGGAGGAGGTAAATCTGTGTTAAATGTGGAATACAAGTACTTACAGAATCGAGTTGCTAAGTGGTTGATTGTTAACCACTATTATGTGTTCTTTCATTTGCATCCCACAAACCTGAAGGCTGAGAGTACGTGATCTTTTGCACCAAATTTGTTCCAATTTATATTCTTATAATGATTGGAAAGAAAAGTGTCAGCAAGAAAAAGATCAAATTGATCATGCAGGACCATGACATTTAAGTACAAACGCATCTTGCCCTAGAAAAAAGAATAAAAAATGAAAAAAGAAGGAAGATCAAGGCACATTAAGTGGACTCCGAAGGAAGAAAAGATAGAGCAAATTGAAAGTTTTAAATGTCATTATTTCACTCATGCTGTCATTTTTTCACTTAAATGCTTGTGAGGAAGTTTTCATGGTTAAGGTAGGAATTATCGTTCTCACATTCATGTTTTCTGAGTGAATGGGTAGTAGCATGTCAATTCCCCCCATTCACATTCCTTTCTATGGAAAGAGTGGTGATTATATAATGAAGTGTATAATCAGTCTCGCTAGTTGATTGATGATTGCAGGAGTTTATTCAACTTTATCTTATGAGTTTCTTGTTTTAAATTCAACTTTATCTTATGCGTTTTAGAGATTTTCATTGTTATAAATTCTTGTAAAGAGGTTTTCATTGTTATTCAACTTTATATTATGAGTTTGTTGTTTTAAATTCAACTTTATCTTATGCGTTTTAGAGATTTTCATTGTTATTGCAAGAATTATCAATCTCATTTAAGATATTTTATGGAGAAATTCAATAGTTTAAACTTAGTGTTGTTACATAGGCTATGTTTTGTGCTTGCTAGTTGATGGTGCTTATGTAAGAAGTTGGCACCTTACTACATGGACTATTTTCTTGTCACCTTTATACAAGAGTCACAAAATGATAACCCTCTCAATTCTACATAGTCCTAGATGATGTTGTTTTTGTTGAAGTACTAAAACATTGATAAAATTACTTAAATTTTATTAGTATTTTGATTGATTTTAAAGTGTTCCAGAATTTTTGTGATTCCACTTCAAAATATTAAACTAATATTTCTCATAAGCATTAATTTAAAATTTTAACCTAATATTTTTCATCTTGTTCTAGAAGTTTATGTGGGATTGGGACCTTGAGGCCTTGTTAAAGTGTTTGCCCATGTCTGAAAACAACTATCTTCTTGTCTCCTTTGGATGGTTTTAGGCTTGCTTTAGGCTGTTGAAAAAATATTTAATGAAACAACTTCGTAGGTCTTTTGTCTTTATAGCTAATTTTATCAATTAATTTGTGTATATGCATATTTGAGAATATATGCAGGTTGTGATGGTAACATTGGAGATAAAATGTTGTCCTTGCAAGACCAATTATCAACTATGATTAAAAGGATTTGAGAAAATCGAGATATTGTTATGACCAGGGAATACAAAGTAAAGGTCTAAGGATTAAAAAGGTAATATTACTTATTAAATGTTTTTAAAATACAGGTATGTCTATTGAAATTTGATTTTTTTAACTTTCCATGTGGTGGTTTAGTGTGTTAAAATTTTCACTTATTATATTTTTGAAAACATTATCTCAATTAATATGATCAATATTTAGTGTTTATAGCTAATTTTATCAATTAATTTGTGTATATGCATATTTGAGAATATATATAGGTTGTGATGGTCAACATTGGAGATGAAGTGATATATGTAGGTTTTGATGGTCAACACTGGAGATGAAGTGTTGTACTTGAAAGACCAATTATCAGCTATGATTAAAAGGATTTGAGAAAATCTAGATATTGTTATGACCAGGGAATATAAAGCAATGAATCTTCAAAAACATTCAAGGATTAAAAAGGTGATGTTGCTTATTAAATGTTTTTAAAATACAGGTATATCTATTAAAATTTGATTGTTTTAACTTTCTATGTGGTTGGTGGTTTAGTGTGTTAAAATTTTCACTTATTAGATATTCGAAAACATTATCTCAATTAAGATGATTAATGTTTAATGTTGGTTTAAACTTTTTTTTAAATAATATTTTATATTTAAAAAATTGTTTTTGGTTTTTAGGTAATATTTTATATTTAAAAAATTGCAATTAGATATTCTAAAACATTATCTAATTAATATGACTACTACTTTTTAGTTAAAATAATAATATCTTTTGGTTTTTAAATAATATTTTTGTTTAAAAAATTGTATTTGGTTTTTAGATAATATTTTATATTAAAAAATTAGTTAAAATAATAATATCTTTTGGTTTTTAAATAATATTTTTGTTTAAAAAATTGTATTTGGTTTTTAGATAATATTTTATATTTAAAAATTGCAAGTAGATATTCTAAAACATTACCTAATATGATTAATTTTTGGTGTAAGTTTTTAAATAATATTTTATGGTTAAAAAAATTGTATTTGTTTTTTAGATAATATTTTGTATTTAAAAAATCTTAATTCTCTTTGCAAATTTTTTTTATATAAAAAACCATAAATTGTGATTAATGCATTTCTTTTTATTTCTTTTTATAGGATTTAAAAATTTCCCTTTGGTAGTTTGATAGGCATGTAACATGATCTTTAATTATATCTTTTTTAGTATTTATAAATTCAAAATTTTCTATGTTGAATAAAAAAACACTTAGAGTAGCATAGATGCATATGTTTATTCTTTAAATTGTATGGTCAATAAAAAAGTTTATAGAGTAAAATATATGCATGTCTATTCTTTAAAATGCATCACTTAATTAAAAGTATGTGTTTGCAGTAAACGGTTTTTGAATGGATTATTAGGTTTTATTGGCAAGGCCAAAACTTTTCTTTAAATTTTTAGTGCATCGATGATTTAATTAGCTAACTTAGGCTTTTAAGTTTATGGCATTTTTTAAGACCATAATAGCTATTCATCAATTGACATTAAGATGATCCCTATCCAATAGTCCAATAGTGATGATAAGGGATATAGTTAAAACAACAATGTAGAGCATCAATAAGAAAACTGATCTACTTGAAGGAAAATCAAGTCACACATTGAGATTTGAATTTTTGTTGTCTTTTTATGCAAAACCTGCCATGTAAAAGTATGTTCGTCCCTTTAATCAAAGTGTTCTTTCTTCTATAATAGAGCTCTTTTTGCTTCTCTGGCGAAAACATTCACTAAGGTTATTAGATTAAACATTTGTTCTAGAATATCAGAATTGGAAATGGGAGATGTCATGAAACACGGATGTTAAGTGTCCAAAAGTATCACAAACTTTAAGGGCAGTTTGCACAATAAACATTAAGAAACAGTTTTTGGAGAGGTCAAATATTTTGAAGAAAAAGTTTCCCAGAACACATCGAATGGATTACATTTTAGTTTGTAGGGATGTTTTTTACTCTAGGGCTAGTGTAGGGTCATTTTTTCTATTTAAGAGTTTTAAAAAAGAGTTGCATTGTTGGAATTTGTTGGTAATTTGTGGAAATGCTTGGTAAATAGCTCGATAATATGTTTTTTAAAATCCATCGAACATTGTTGAAAATTGAAATGGGTTTTTGAAAATTGAAAATGGTTTTCCATTTGTTCGAAATGGTTTTTGAGATTCATTTCACACCATTGTCTTTGCAAACTTGCACCCAATTTGTTGTCTTTGAGCATGTAGATTGATAGTCCTTTATTTGATGATTGTATTGTTGGATCTAGTTGGCATGCTAAAACTCGTGTTAAATCCAGTTTCTAGATAATTGAAATTCAAAGGAAACGAAAACCGAACTATCATGCAAAAAAGTCCATATATGGTCCGTAAAAAATAAAGAGCTCAAGGACAATGAGACTAAAAGAAGGTGGAGAAGTATTGTGTTAAGTTTCAATTTAAAGTCTTTTAAAACTGAGTTCTGATATCGTTGCTTTGTTCATCTCTCCTTTACATCCTAAAAATTCGTGTTATCGTCCAAATTGTACTTTCTCATGAAAGCCATAATCGGCAATGTACAATTCAAGGGAAACCTCTAGGGAGGTCACGAGTGTCACCTCAACAACCTATCCTCTATCCTCTACTATATTAGGTCGAATCTCCTCCGACTCGAGGGGGTATTCCCTATTAGGATTACTAAGACCAAGCAATGAACACAAGGTGATGTTGACCGTAGCCTTGGTAAAATGAGGCTTGGAGTTTTTAAGGTTTTTAGAATAAGTGATGGAAGGATATCAAGATCATGCCAAATCCAACTAGGAAAATGGAGTCAAGGTGACCTCAATAGTAAATGAGGTCAAGAAGAAACTATTGAGTCTCCATTTTGACACCTTTATTACACTATATTACCCTCTATCTGAGCCTATTTTACCTATGCTATGTTTATATAATTGACTGTTTTCTCCACAAATACACTTGATGACCTTGTCCATATGCATAGAGAGGTAACTTATGATTAAGGAATGATTTTTTTAATTTTCTTGAGTTAATTTGATTAAATGCTTGATTATGTATGATCCTAATCACTTTGACTCTTAAGCAACTTGATCTGGCACCTCACTATTCTGGTGCTACAACTATAGTGTGATCTGGTACTACAACTATGGCGCGATCCGGTACCCACCTATTATGGTAACAAGGCTCTAGCTTCATCCGGTAACATCTCTCCAGCTCTATCTAGTACCATCTCTTTGCCTCTTCCGGTACCAGCTTCATCTAGTACCATCTCTGTGCCTCTTCTGATACCAGCTTCATCCGATACCAGATTGCACCTATTCCAGTACTAGCTCCATCTGGTACTACCATTGCAATGGTCCGGTAACCATAGTCATGACTGTGTTCATCCGGTACTAAAGCCCTGCCTACAGGATTCTGGTACTAATTGTTCTAATCTGGTACCAACTGTGCTAATCTAGTACTAGATGTTGATATTGAGAGGGGGGTGAATCAGTATCAAGTACAATTTAAAAACGTTTTTCAACTTATACTTAAACCATTCAATTATATCCAATGAGTAATGAACAATAGTATAAGAGTTACACCAATACACCACAATACACCATGCACAATATATGATAAATAATCAATAGTTTTTGTTCAAGGGAAGTAACGACTTCCAAAGGTAGCTACATCTTCCAAATGTAGAGGGAGGGATAAACCTCCAAGAGGAAGATACAATCCTCCAATATCAAGAGATATTTTAAATCTCCATCCTTGCCCCTTCCTTCCACCCAAGAATATATGAGAGATAATAAAACTTTATATTAAATCGTCACCATCAACCAATCATCACATAGAACCTGATAATGCTTCCTGAGACTTCTTCAATTTATGCAATTCTTCAATTCTTGGAGTACTATGATCTTGTATATAATATTACTCAATGTATTCTCTAAAACTCCTCCAAGTTTAACTCCTTGAATCCTCCCCAAAAATAGGTTATAGAAAGAATGGTATACTTTATTCAATTCTGGTCTATTCAGAAGACCCAACTTGTACAGCATGCCCCACACTCAATATCTAACATACGATTTTGAAACTCGCACACAAGAAAATAAATTATGTAGTGTTTCCAATGGAAGTGATCCCACTTCATTTGGATTCTATATGAAGAAGTTATGACTGTTTTACCTAGAACACATGTTTATTGACTAGCTTCAGGACTGGTCACAAACCCTATCTTCCATAGAGTGTGTTAGCACTTGGTAAATTTCCTAGAGGTTGAAAAAGAAGAAATCTACAAAGGTAACCTTAACCAACCGCTTTTAAAGATGGGATCTAGCCCTTCCAGCTTCAGAGAGGGATCTCTCTATATATTTTAGCCTTGTTTTAAATTAAGATATTAGGCTAGCTATAGGAATTGTGGGTTTTGTTGTAAGGGGTTTTGAAGTTGGTTGAGACAAACTACACATCCATGGGCTATAGGGTCTGTATTTAATAAATATGAGATACAACCAGAAATGCTGAAGAAATCTTTCACAAGGCGAGATAACACGCTCACTGGATCTTTAATAATTTAAGTGATGGATAGAAGAAAAGATAAGGAAAATAACTCCAATTAACAAGCACTTAAGAATCTCTTAACTGAAGATATTTAGAAGATGAACATTAAAATCTATAGAATCAGAAACAGGGTATCAGAGATAAATCCTGCAACATAACGCTATTCGTACAGATTAGTTATAGAAAACAAGATGATTACAGAGCAAGGAAACATTTGACTAAGAAAATCACATCACCAGTGAACATTCACAAGAATCCTGTAAAATGCCTCTTCTTTATTAATGGTGGATCTCTTCAAAAATGTTACATCTTGATAGAATTAGGGTGTGCCAATCAACAACCCTCAATACATATGAAAATGAAGTATTTGTAACAAAATACATATGCTCCTGTCATAACTGATCAGGACGTGCTCATACTATTTTTAGACTAACTAACTTAAGTAATCAAAAACTGTTTTGATGACTCATTACAACTGTCTGCTGGATTCCTGGGGTAGGCCGTTGGCGAGGTGCCATGACAACCTCTTCTGATAGGACAGGTGACTGGATGCAACAACTCATCTGCTTAGTCTAGTAGATCGCATAGTTCTTCCCACCTGATGTGACCTGGCACTGTGACTTTGAGTAACCTCCGGTACACTTCGTCCATGTCTGTGTACTTAGCAAATGTAGGTTTGGTGACAAAGATATGCTTAATTTCATGCTGGATACTAATATCCAACTGCAAGGCATCCATGAATGCTCTCCCTGTGATGGTTCCCTGTATACCTGCAAACTTAGAATTTTCCTTAGACACTTCGGCCAACCTTTTCTTATAATCAGGAAGTGTCATCAATTTGTCATTTATGACCTTCATACCAGGGAGGCCCTTTCTTTGCAGAGCATCTATCTTGTGAAAAAACTTCTGCACTCCTTGATCCATGACTTGGATCTTCTCCTCAAGCTGTAGCATGAGACCTCTTTTGGTCAAAACTCTTTTCACTTCTAATATGGTTTCTGTCCTGTCTTCAATTTTCAATTCTTCGAGTTCCTCCCGAGTCTTGGAATTTAGGAATCTTATGATTTCATTAGCTTGGGCTGGCATGTCTCCCAGTTCTGTCCTGATTTTCTCCACTGCTTGTTTTCTCCTCTCGAGCAACTCATTCTGTTCAAACATGATTTGAACCATGGGCCAGATTTCATTAATGGACTTAGAAATGTCCATCCACACTAGTTCTTTAACTTCAGCCAATGTTTTTCCTGCCACGGTCTGTTTCTGGAGCTACTGCAACTCTTTCCTGATCTGCTCAGTCACCTGCTTCTCCTTTCACAGACTCGTCTGAAAAGAAGTCTTCAGCTCTTGGAGATTCTCCAACTCTTTCTTAAGCCTGCTGATTTCTGACTCTTGCAGGTTCATTCTCTCCATGGACTTGGCCAGGTCGGTAGCTCCTTCTGGTAGGGGTGTCGTTGTTGCATATGGGATGACTGTCACCGTTGGTGTTGAAATTGGGATGGCACTCAATGGGATGCCTTCCATTGGCTTTGTCTGCTCTTTCTCCTTGAGCAGTCTCTCTATCTCTGCCTCCATCTCCTTTAACTGCGCATTCTGCTCCAGGAGTAATTTCAGCATCTCATCCTTTTCGCCATCCCTTTCAGCTATTTCTTTCGTTTGTGGGTCCTCTGTAGGAGGGAGATTTAGCTGCTTTCTCAATGAGGCAATGTCAGCATTCTTCTTTTTAATCATTTCCTCAGCGGCCTTGACGTTTGCAGGATCGTAACCTATTTTGAGGACCAGCTCCTCCAGTGTCTTTATCCGATTATCTTTCGCGAAGGAAGATATTTTCTCCAGCTTCAGTTGAGTCTGGGAATTGCTCAAAGCCACCTGGAACTTTGATGCAAAAGTTGAAGCGTGGGCCAAAGTATGAAAAATCATTTCTCCCGTTTGCTTGCGCAGATCCATCTGATCTGTCGGATGCACATCCTTTGTTTGAAACTTGAACGTGGCCCGCTTGTAATCAGACATTACCTTGGGATCCGCCACCTGTGCTTGTAGGAATGCCATATGCATCCTACCCTTTTCTGTATCAAATGTTGAAAGGAGTCTATGCTGGGCAGTGGAGGACTGCTTCTGGAACTGTGCATAGGTGCTGCTTGTGAGCGTCTGGTTCCTCTTTCTGATCAAGTCATATTTTTCAAAAATGCCCAGCTTGGGCCCAGTCTTTCTTGGTGGAGTATCCAAGGGAGAATCTTTGGGTTCTATCGCTTTCGTTCCCTCTTTATGCTGACTGGAGCCGAAAGGGAAACTAAATTGCTTGGCGCCAGTGGTGGCCACTGTGGTAGTCACTGTGGTAGCTTCTGCTGTAGTGCTGGGAGTTGAGACTGTCTTCGGCTTCTTGGAGTGAATGTGGAATTCCTCTGAAGACACCTCAGTCACAGGAGGAGATGATTCCTGTCGGGGCCTCTTCTCCTTGAGGACCTGAGGCGTGGTAGCAGGTAGCGCGCTTGTTGAGGGCGCCTGATGTTCCAAGTCTAACAAAGTATCAGGCAGCCATACTGCTTGATTCGTGAATTTTTCAATGTCTGGCTTGGGCTCGTGAATATACGGGGTATTTCTGTTTTTTACCCTCATGTCTGAAATGATCCCATGCGAATCATAATGCCAGATGAAGCTTGTGGAGAAATTCATACCCTTCAAAATTCGATCTGCTTCTTCCCCTGCACCTCGGCTGTTGCATATGAAAGGGCCAATTTGACCCTTGATTCTCAGCTGCTGCTTTTTCTTAAGGGAAACAAAGTGAATATCATCAGAATTCATAATCTGCCTTATATATTCTAGCGCGAAGACTCTTACCGGTACATACCGAGGCAGTTTATAAGGCGCCAATTCGCACCCAAAGATTCTGATTTCCGTGTGATTCTGGCATAAATACCAGTCTCCCGTCTTAACGTTGTTCGAGAGGTGCAGGATCCTCTAGACCTCATCATTAATTCACGGCTCAGGCATGCCACGCAACATACTTACCACAGGGTGGTAAAACTGGTCAATGAAAGCCGTGAAGTCATATTCAACCGAATTGTGCTTTAGAAGAGAAGTCCACGTCGTGACTGGCTGGGGCTTCCCGTCGGCGTCCATCTTCTGCATGGAGAAGTTGAACCTGTCGGCCTGGAAATAGAGGAACATGTAGGCCAGAATGGATGAATACCTGAACATGCCTTCGGTGGGGAAATTGACGAACTACTCATGGATATTATTTGCCAGGAATGCGCTGTAATTGAACTGCGTGGTTGGCTGTTTGCCATTGGAGAAGATGGACAGAAAACCCAGGATGGGCTCATCCACCCACTAATCGGAGTAGTATCCAAGCAAAGCACACAGAGCCGAAATAACCTGATTCCCTTTGACGGAAAACATGGAAGAAGGATACGGGGGATTGGTGGACGGGATTGGAGCTGCAGTGGGAAGGAAAAGCTCAAAAATCTGAGCTCTTTGTGGAAAGGTCATTTTCTGGTACAGCTCGGTGAGGATTTCTAAGTTAAAGGGTGATGCAGCTTCTGCTCGGGTGATTTGCAGCAGTTGGTCGATATCCTCTGGGGTGATGAAAAAGAGGACGTCCCCGGACGAGGAAGAAATGGCTTTCTGGTCAGGGACGTAGTGGACCTAGCAATGGAGGGAAAATTCGGGGAAATTATGGATTTGAGGGAAGAGGTACAGAGGTAAATTGGACTCCCAGAGTCCAATTTCATCGCTCTGGTCCAGGAAAACCTCCCGGAGCCACGACTGGAGATCAGAGAAGTCGAAACTGCATATGGTATCGGCTATCAAACGGTCCTTGTCGACCAGGGGAATCTTATCCAAGTCAATTGGAGGAGGAACGAACGGATTCTCTTCCTCTTCAGCTGGCTTCGTTTTAGACACCATCTCAGTAATTGTACCTACAACAAACAACGTTAGTGGGGTCTACTGGGGGTGGAGGAAAACGACCGGGAAGCAATGGGAAGACGATAGATATGTTCTCTGGTGCGGTGGATGGTTTTGGCGCGAGGGAGGAATAACGAGTGAAAATAGGCACAACGGTATTTTTATTCAAATCTGGGTCGGTCGGACGCGGGAAAAATGGTCAGCATGACAACGGGCATATTACCCTATTATTAATGGACAATGGGCCACTTGTGGTGATATGGTAGGTGACGGTGGCCAAAGTATACAGACGACTGACGTGGAGGTTTGTGATTGGGGGTAAAGTCGCCAAAGGGGGCTATTCATGAGTGAAGGGTGTTATGGCGCTGACACCGTGGACTGACAGTAGTAACGGGATGGGACTTCGACCCGGGGGCAAGTGGGACAAGTGGGGATAATGGAGGATGACGTCCAGGGGTGATGGGATGTCAGGTAGCAGGCGGGGGATTTGACCTCTGGACCTATAGAAACGCGCCATGTGTAACAAGGGGCCCGTCGGAAGGAATATTCATCCCGGACCCCCCCCCCTTGATTAAAGACAGAACACCAAGGGGGGTCCGGAATGCGTTAAGAACCATCGATCTGCGCACTGGTATGATGGCCGTCCAGATCTGCACTCTCCTTAATATCAATTCCGGACCCCCCCCTCCATTAAAAGCAGAACGGAGGGGGGGGGGTCCGGAATCCAAGGTGGGCCGCCGATTTGAGCGCTGGATTAATAGCCGTCCATATCTGCGCCCGATTTATAACCAATTTCGGACCCCCCCCTCCGTTAAAGGCAGAACGGGCGGGGGCGTCCGAAATCCAATATGAGTCGTGGATTCGCGCGCCCCTTTTAGGACCGTCCAGATCTTTGCGAGCATTACCATCGATTCCGGACCCCCCCCCTTCGGTTAAAAGCAGAACACTAAGGGCGGTCCGGAATCAAATGTGGGCCGTTGATATAATCATCGCGATCTGGGCCATTGGGAGGTGCATGAAGGATAGGTCGGGGGCGGAAAATGTTATATGTAGGAAAAACTTAGGGTAAGTGCTTTCACATGGGTTTTTCCTCGATT
>ML787744.1:79341-91013 GCA_009831015.1 Picea engelmannii | reverse complement strand
TTTTCCAAGTATTTTGGTAGATGAGTCATCTCCAAATGCAACATTTCCACCTCTTTTCTTCAAGATGACAAATTTGCTTTGATCTCTGGTCATATGAGATGAGCACCCACTGTCTATGAACCATTCATCTTCTTCTTTGCATTATTTAGCGACCAATGCTATTCGACAATTTTAATTTTGTGGAATTTCTTTCCTTTTCCATGTTGTAGTTGATATGCAGACATTTGACATACGATTATCTTCCTTCATCTCTTTGCAATATTGTGCTTTGTGACCAAGATTATTGCACTTGTAACATACAATATTTTCATCCATTAATGGGTCAAATGGATTATAATTTTTGTTGATAGGTCTAAGAACATTTCCATATCTACTATTTTCACCATTCATGTAGCTTGCATAGTTATTCCTTTCATTGATTCTACAATTAATTGCCTTGTGTCCAAAATTTCCACAAGTATAACAATGTACAAGAAAGAAATTTTGATACCTGGGCGTAAGTGATCTTCTTTGTGGTGTGGTCCATCTGGGTTCATGATCTATTCTTCTGTAGTTTCCTTCATAATGATTGCTTTCATACCTGATGGGAGAGGATCTTCTTGATGTCTCATTCCTTCAAAATTCTAGTCTTATATCTTGTTGTTCAACTTGTTCTGGAGTGTTGGTTTCATCATTTTCAACTTCCTTCTCTTGTTTTGTTGTCTTCAAACTGTCATTGTATCCAAGTCCTATCTTGTCATTTGGAGATCTTTGACTGCTAAGGATCTCATCTAATTTTTCAGTGATTTTTTCGAACTTCTTTAACTTTTGTGTTGTCAATAGTAGCTCCCCTTTTGTGTGATCCAATTATGCTTTCAATTTCTCATAATATTCTAATTGTTCCTTCAAACTATTAATGGTCTTTTCAAGCTTGTAATTCTCTTCTTCACAACTACTCAATTCACCTTTTAGTATTATGTTTGTGTTTCTAAGCTTGCTATTTTTAGTTTCAACATGCTTCAATTTTTCAAGATTCTCATCTTCTTGTTCACTCTATGCATTGTCTTTGTATCCCCAAAAAGAATCAAGGTTGGTTTCTTCATCTGAATCTTCTTCACAAATGATTTCTTCTTCTTTAGAATACTTATGATCATCATCTTGGGTTTCTTGGGTTATTAAGAAGACTTCTCCTCCATCATTATCTTCTTCATCACTCTCATCTGAGGATATGTCATCATCCTTGGAGTATAAACTCTTTTTATTGTTGAGACTTATCTTTTTATAGTAGCAGTTTTCAACAATATGTCCTATTCCACCACAGTTAAAACATTTGAGAGGAGACTTACTTTGTATCTTCCACTTCCCTTCTGGAACCTTCTTACAAAATTTGTTATTTCTTCATCAAGGTCCTTATCCTTGTCTTTTGTCTTCTTTATGGCTTTAAAGGCTGCTTCATTGTTTGGTTCGTCACTTTCTGTACCTGTTCTCATTTCATATGCCATAAGAGTCCCATGTAATTCATCCATTGTCATTTTGGTCAAGTCCCTAGTTTCTTCAATGGCAGAGACCTTAGCATCATACTTTAAGAGAAGTGATCTCAGCACTTTTTTTACAACCAAGGATTCATCGAGCTCTTCACCTAATCCTATGATAGCATTAACAACTTCATCAACTCTAAGAAAATAGGTTGCAATATCTTCCTTTTCATTCATCTTCAAAATTTCAAATTCTGCTCTATGTCGTTGAAGCTTGACCTGCTTAACCTTTGGATCACCTTCATAGACACTCTTGAGTTTGTCCCATACCTCTTTAGCAGTGTTGCAGTCCATCACTTTGCTAGCAATGGTTGGTGCCAATGATGCTAGAATAACATGTTTGGATTTTGAATTACAACTCATAAGCTTCTTCTCATTTGGATCGGTTGGAGCATTATTTGGGATTACATAGCCATTTACAACTGAGTACCAAATGTCTACTCCCAAAGCCTTTAGATAAGTTTTCACTCTATCACTCCAGTATGCATAGTTTCTTCCATCAAATTTTTGAATCCCATTTGAAATGTGCTCATGGTCATCCATCACTGCTCAAGATTTTCCTTCCAGTGGTTAAACTGTTCTGAAGGCAACCTACTCTGATACGAATTGTTGATACTGAGAGGGTGAATCAGTATCAAGTACAATTTAAAAACCTTTTTCAACTTATACTTAAACCATTCAATTATATCCAATGATCAATGAAAAATAGTATAAGATTTACACCAATACACCACAATACACCATGCACAATATATGAGAAATAATCAATAGTTTTTGTTCAAGGGAAGTAATGACTTCCAAAGGTAGCTACATCTTCCAAATGTAAAGTGAGGGATAAACCTCCAAGAGGAAGATACAATCCTCCAATATTCAAAAGAGAGTTGAACTCTCCATCCTTGCCCCTTCCTTCCACCCAAGAATATATGAGAGATAATAAAACTTTACATTAAATCATCACCATCAACCAATCATCACATAGAACCTGATAATGCTTCCTGAGACTTATTCAATTTCTACAATTCTTCAATTCTTGGAGTACTCTGATCCTATATATAATATTACTCAATGTATTCTCTGAAACTCCTCCAAGTTTCACTCCTTGAATCCTCCCCAAAAAGAGGTTATAGAAAGAATGGTAGACTTGTGGGATTTATCCTAAAATTGTGAAAAAAAAAATCTTAGTTTGGGGATTTGGTTTCATCCATTCCTCCATGGATATTATGTATAAATAAGACCTCATAGGTCTGAGTGAAGGGATTATTATGTTGTAAGATTGGTTCTTGGAGAATGATGTACATTGTTATGATGGGAAATGACATGTTGATCTTTTGTTTCACTTAATCAATTTAAGGACTGCAAATGCTATTTTGTGCAATTCACAAGTATAGATAAAGTGTTTTAGTCTGCAATTTCTTTAGAGGCACCTTGTTGGTTGGGCAAGGACCCACTTCCCCAACCAAGGTAAGCCTCCCTGTACATGTTTTTGTGTAATTGTGTGAGTGTGAACATTTAATAGTTGTTTGTTGTAAATGATTTTAAATGCATTTTAATTGCAATACATATTCATTTGATTTTGAATTAGTGTGAGTAAATGGTTACACAACAAACATAGTAGATACTTTCATTTCCATTTCTACATAATTATATGTAATTGATAATTGTTTGATAGATGTGTGGGATTGTTAAGAAAATGATAATTTGAGTTTATGATTGCAGTATTTTCAATATGTACAGGAACTAGAGGACTTTATATCTCATCTTCATGTTCCATAATAAAGTCTCTCAGTCATGTTGAACTATTCCTTGTACTAAAGAAGGTTTGCTTGAATAGAACAGAGTGAGAATTGTTTTTTGTTTCAAGAGTGACTGGAGTTAATTGTTGATTACTGTTTTCAATTGCTATAGGGAAAAAAGATTTAATTTCATCTCTTCATTTCATGAGACTATAATGAACAGACTTGTTATGTGAGCAAGAGCCTTTTCAATTGAGTGTTTGTTTAAGAGTTTTTACTATGACCTTCATCTTCTATTATTGTTGAAGTGTGCCTAGATTTGCTTGTTAGTTGTTGTTAAGGATAGTCTCTACAGATAACTGAGTCAAAGTCCATCTTTCCACTTCATGAGATTGTAAATGGTCAAGGCATTATCTGAGCAAATTCTTTTGAGTGTAGGATTGCAAGTTTTTCTTTCTAATTTATGAATTGTGTGAAGAGTGTTATCTTTGAAAACATAGTATTTTGTTATTGATGGTTTTCTTATCTAATCTATACTAAACAGACATGAACCTATCTATTATCGGCACAAACAGTGCATCAACTCTGCTGATTACGAATCCCGATTGATAATTTATGTTTGGTAATATATTATGCAAATAATTGCACCAACATTTTGGCGTCATTGTCGGGGAGTTGTAAACGGTAATAGGTAGTATTTGAATCAGATTACTTTAATGGTTTTGGATTGGTTTTGTGGATCACCTAAGGGAGGAGAGAAGATGGTAAGATGTGTGGGAAGAGCCCACGCATCCACTTTGGTGGGGTTTCTCCAAAGTTAGGTTGTCCTCTCTTGTTTTAATGCAAGTATGTTTTTTCTTATTTTATGCAAAATTGTGTTTTCATGATGGGCTAACTTGTGCGAACAGATAACCTGGTGACAACAGGGTCCCATTAATGCAAGGATTTCAAGTTTGGTGTGTTTTATTTTTGTAAATAGTTTTAATTTCTTAGTTTTAATATTCAAATCTTTGATGATAAATCGTTTTTGGGGTGTTGTAAGAACCCTTGAGTACTAAGTTATGTTGTGAGATACGGATCATCAACCAGCTAGAGTAATTCAAGGATGATGAAGAGCTTGAAGAATGTTACTCCATGAAATTTCTTGCATTCTAGCAGTAGCTGGGATATCCGCCTCTCAGGAAGATCATATCTTGACAAGAGTCAAGAATTTAGTTTTCTCTCCAGAGGAAGATTTAGAAGTCTCGTCGGATTCCTCTTGTCAATATATTGAGGAGAATAAAGAATCATGGATAGAATTCAATGGAGAGAAAGCAGTGGAACCTGATATTGAGGAGTCCTTAGCATGCCTCTCAACAGATCCTATATGTACTCCAAAGACCAATCATCTTGAAAAGGATAATTTGCATAGCATGGTAGAGGAAGACATTCAGTGTGACCTAAACAAATAAGAGACACAAGAATATAGTGATCATATTGAAATATGGTTTCAATTAGTTATTAGGTCACACCACTTTTTTATTTTTCATTATTTCTTGATCTCATCATCAAAGAAGTTGGTCCTTCATACTCCGGTATGCATTAAAATTTATCTTTTAAACTCGAGTGTGGATATTTTTCTCACCCTGTTACGCACATGGCTTCACTGGAAATATTCTTATACTTGAAGGACATTTTCTTTTGTTGAATTAGAGTAGGATAGTAAATAAATAAATAAATGTTGCAATGCAACATATCTTTCATATTTTTCATAAATGGGAATGTCAAAAGCTAATAAACAGTCGATTTAAGGTCTTTCATTCCTATAGTAGATTTCTTTCTAAAAGTTATGATAATTTTTGTTTGGAATCTTATGATAAGGGTATCTCTTCATCCTTCGAATGCACACATAATACTAGAAGGGATTCAAAAGAGGAGAAGGCATCCTTGTCAACGAAAGATAACACTTAAGGGAGTGCTTCATGACCTATTTTTTCAAATTTCTTATTTTTCCTTAAGTTGTTAAAAATGATGCATTCGTGATTTATCATTACCTATATATTTTAAGACCACTATTTCACAAGGATGATCAATTTAGTGATCTTTTTAATAGAATTTGAAAATGAATGTTAATTCCAAACTATTTTATTCATAGCTAATAATGCAACTTTTGACATTTTCCCTGAAGTTTTTGTTTGTAAGCATGAATACAAATCTAGTTTTAATTAGTTTTATTGGTTTGTTTTTAGCAGATGTTCACAACCCTATGAGAAAAACTTTTTTTTAGTGTCTCACATTGTTTGCATGAGGCCATGTAAAACCTCAAGCATGGGGGAGTGGTTGTTGAGATAGTAGTAGTTAGGATTATTATTTTTTTGTAATAAAAAGGAAGTGCCAACAGGAGCAGTGATCAGCCATGTTCCAAAAGAGGAGGGTTCTAAAATCTCAACATATGGTCATCCAATTACATAATACCCTCTTGTCAAAGATCTTGGAGCCCATTCACCAAATTATTTTGCATTATTCTGATGCAAACCCATAGTTCTTGCATCTAGTGTTGGTATTTGTTCCATCTACATGGTTTTTCAATTGAATCAAATCACAGGTCCTCTTCCAGAACACCAAAAAACACCAGCTACTTCTACAAAGTGCAACCTACAAAATTTTCAGTCTACAAAGCACTACCACCATATATTGTGTCAAATTCTCCTTGAGTACTGGAATACAATGTTTGTCTCTACATCCATCTGGTAGTGAACAACGTGTCTACGTTTATCCATTACTGAAGAAGGAATCCTGCGCTATTTCGGTACTGACCATAACTCTACACTCAGGTGATCCGGTACTAGTAATAAGGTAACTGGTAGCTCTAATCATATTTTCAATTTGTTGCTCAATTTTAGTACTAGGACATACAGATTCAACATTTTTTCATTTTATTAAAGAAATTAGACTGATTATGCATTAAACATATGGTTACTCTCAAATCATGACATACCCCCTACCACTAACTTCTGTAAAATCCTTGTCTACATTTCTGTATAAATAAAATGTCCCTATTTCCTGAAATGTTGAGAGTATGAGGTCATTGTGTCTCTCATAGGATCAAAATCATGAATTTCTGTCTATCTAGTAAAGAAACCTCATAATCCCATGATTCACTATCGTGCCATATGAATGAATTGAGCCACATTCCTTGTCATCATTATCTAACCCTCCCGTGAATATGGTATGACGCCAACTCTCCTATGAGTCTGTAAGTCGTTAATGGATTCAACCTGTCTTACTGTGTCATCATTACCATAGATGTGACCGTGGTAAACCAAATCTCCATTTATAAACGCTCATTTGGATGGCTCTGACATCCAGATGAGCGTTATTTACCATTTTACTATCACACTACCTGTAGTCACACTGTCATCCCGTGCCTTCGTATATTTATCCCCTTCCGGTACTCCATCATAGTCTGCGTCGATCCTGTACTCAACCCTCAGTCCTCTGTCTGTTCCTCATACACCCTAAAGAATAATTTTAAGCTATCATGGGGGTCAAAAGGCATGAGCCCATATTTCAATTATATAGGGAAACAACAAAATATCAGGCTTGCAGGGAAAAATATGAACAGGCCGGTTGGGTGCCATTTTTGGAAAAGTTTAAAGGCCATCATGAAGGAGGGCCACAAATTGATTTTCCTCACTTCCTATGGATGATTTTAAATAAGATGGTGAGAGAAGTGAAATCAACTTCCAAGAAACTTGAAACTAGCCTGCATCACAATGGCTTAATAAAACTTTTGGCTATCCATGCCTTAAGGACACAAGGTGGTAGTTGGAAGCAACTACTCCAACAAAATTTTGGTCAGGAAGGAATGTTTAAATCCGTAGAGGAACAAGAAGCAGGAGGACACAGTGAGGGATCAAGAAAAAAGGCAAAGAAAGACAGAAGGAAGGCATATATGGGTAAAGAAGGAAGCCACTGTTACACGTAGCTCATCCCAGCCTATTGAGGGTTTGGAGAAAGGAAAGTATGTTGTAGGGAAACCTACTAAATCCAGAAAGAAGAAAGCCACCCAATCTCAGAAAATAATTCCTATCTTGATTTTGAAAGCTCAACTACAGAAGAAAGACTCTGGGCTAGGGGAACAATCAGACAGTGATCCTGAAGAAACCATTGAGTTATCACTCGAGCATGCCAGCCAAAAGGAGAAGCCTACAAATTCTAGTTTCAAAAACCTGCTCCATTACTCATCTAATACTGATGCCAAGGTTATATGATATTTGTCTTGTGCTTAACATCGTTTTCACTTCAGGTAATTGGAGGTATGAGCTAATATTTTCATGTTCTTTCTATCAAGGATCATTTAATTCTTGTGTTGAATTGTTTTTACTCTCATGAGTATATTCCTCATACATTTCTACACTCAACCCTAAATAAATCATCCTTGCTATCCTTTAAGAAGATATTTTCACATTTATCTATATATGATAATGGGTGCACTTGTCTTATTACCTCATCATTTTGACAAAAGTGATTGTTAATTGAAATATCCATTGAAAAGTGGTAACACCATTAGGTCAAATACCAACCTAGTTGATTCAAACAAGTTCTTATCTAGGTTTATCTTTACAAGTTTCTCTTGGGAGGTATTGATGAAAACCTCATGTGGTGGACCACCCTTGCAAAACCTCAATGAAATTTCATGAGAACCCTAATAGGATTAACTAGAGGGACCTCTTAGTCATTATCCAAGATGTTCCATTATACATTGAATAGATGAGATTTAAGTTGAATGTGGATGATGTCACCCTTGGGATAATTGCAAATAATTAATTATGTGCCTAATAACTCTAAAACACTCTCGTACCACTTGCCTTCCTTATACTCTAAAACTGTCAATGAAGAATATACATCATTCTAAATCTGTTGAGTATTATAATAAAAAGGAAGTATCAGGAAGTACAAGTAAACCCGCTGAGGTACTGAACAGGCCTGCTGGCAGCAGGGCCATGCTTGTATGGTACTAAGGTAAACCCGTTGGGGTACTGAACAGGTCTGTTGGCAGTGAGGCTATGCCGAGTAAAGGGAGTTGAAACACATAAAGTGGCACACCTAAAACTGAACAAAAACCCTTGGGTCTCATTCTGAAGCAATCATTATCAAATCAAGGCTAGGAGATGACCTTTATATCTCTCAGATGATGTTCTTAATAACCTTCAAGTATCCACTTTAGAGTTCTATCTTTAAAATAAATAGGTTTGCATGAGAAGTGGGACCCTCAGTATATGTAATTCACCTTACCTAAGAAAGAAGAGCTTCATCTCTAAAAACTTGGATAAGAAACGAGTTAATCATCTTGGGATGTATTCTTTTATGTGTTCCTCTCTTGAAATGAGATCTAAACTATGCTTATATCACTTTTATTTTAAAAAGGGTAATCTAGCCAGGGGGGGTCTATTAGTCAAAGTCATTATGAAAACTCTTGGCCACTATCCTATAATCATATTAGAGTCACATCCAGCCCTTTCTCCTAAATATGATCCACAACAGATTGGATAAGACTTAACGTCAAATCACTAACATATCTAATCTATTACTCATGACTCCACTTTTCTGTCATAACTACTTTTCCATGGGTAAGACGTGTGAAGCATAGGCCAGGAAATTTATATTGTTTAGCAGGAACTTAGGATGGAACGTCGAGGAATGCTTGATCGAGTGAGGAGTACCATCAATTTTGAAATTTTGAAGATCATTGCCACATGAGGACATGCAATGACTTAAGCATGGGGGAATGTTGAGTCTCCATTTTGACACCTTTATTACACTATATTACCCTCTATCTGAGCCTATTTTACATATGTTATGTTTATATAATTGATTGTTTCCTCCACAAATACACTTGATGACCTTGTCCATATGCATAGAGAGGTAAATTATGATTAAGGCATGATTTGCTTAGTTTTATTGAGTGAATTTTATTAAATGCGTGATTATGTATGATCCTAATCACTTTGACTCTTAAGCACCTTGATCAGGTACCTCACTATTCTGGTACTACAACTATAGTGTGATCTGGTACTGCAACTATGGCACGATCAGGTACCCCCCTATTCTGGTACCAAGGCTCTAGCTTCATCCGGTACCATCTCTCTGCCTCTTCCGGTATCAACTTCATCTGATACTAGCTCTCTAGCTTCATCTGGTACCAGCTATGTGCCTCTTCCGATACCAGCTTCATTCGATACTAGATTGTGCCTATTTTGGTACTAGATCCATATGGTACTACCATCATGATGGTCTAGTAACCATAGTCATGACTGTGTTCATCCGATACTAAACCCCTTCCTACAGGATTCTGGTAATAATTATTCTAATCCGGTACCAACTGTGTTAATCTGGTACTAGACATAATTCAAAGTTTTTGAATGTTTCGAGAAGAAAATCAGGCACATGGGTTTTGTCCAGAATGATGTTTTCATGCGGAATCATGTTTCATAATTCACCTAGCTCGCACGTGTGGACCTCTAGCTCAGGGGGAATGATTCTGCCAAAATTAGAAAAAAAACTCAAACTGCCAACTTGCACCTCAATTTTCGTGCATATGGTATCAGATATAAAAATTCAAATATATGGGTTTTCTCTAGAATATGGAAAATTGAGTACTACGCAAGTAATTTTTCAAAATTAGAATTGTTTTGGGAGATATGGGTGGAGCCCTAACTCTAATCTGCCCAAATTGATAAAAACATAGATTTGTGGGATTTCTCCTAAAATTGTGAAAATTGTTTTCTTAGTTTGGGGATTCAGTTTGATCCATTCCTCCATGGATATTATGTATAAATAATACCTCATAGGTTTGCGTGAAGGGATTATTATGTTGTAATATTGGTTCTTGGAGAATGATGTACATTGTTATGATGGGAAATGACATGTTGAACTTTTGATTCACTTAATCAATTGAAGGAATACAAATGCTATTTTGTGCAATTCATGAGTATAGATAAAGTGTTTTAGTCTGCAATTTCTTTAGAGGCACCTTGTTGGTTCAGCAAGGGCCCATCGCCCCAACCAAGGTAAGCCTCCCTGTACATGTTTTTGTGTAATTGTGTGAGTGTGAAAATTTAATAGTTGTTTGTTGTAAACGATTTGAAATGCATTTTAATTACAATACAGATTTATTTTATTTTTAATCAGTGTGAGTAAATGGTTACACAACGAACATAGTAGATACTTTCATTTCCATTTCTGCAGAATTATATTTAATTGATAAGTGTTTGATAGATGTGTGGGATTATTAAGCAAATGATATTTTGAGTTTATGATTGCAGTATTTTCAGTATGTACAGGAACCAGAGGACTTTATATCTCATCTTCATGTTCCATAATAAAGTCTCTCAGTCATGTTGAATTGTTCCTTGTACTAAAGAAGGTTTGCTTGAATAGAACAAAGTGAGAATTGATTTTTGTTTCAAGAGTGACTAGAGTTAATTGTTGATTATTGTTTTCAATTGCTACAGGGAACAAGATGTGATTTCATCTCTTCATTTCATGAGCCTATACTGAATAGACTTGTTATGTGAGTAAGAGCCTTTTCAATTGAGTGTTTGTTTGAGAGTTTTTACTATGAACTTTATCCTCTATTATCGTTGAAGTGTGCCCAAATTTATAACTGAGTCAAAATCGATCTTTCCACTTCATGAGCTTGTAAATGGACAAGGCATTATCTGAGAAAAATATTTTGAGTGCATGATTGCAAGTTTTTCTTTCTAATTTCGGAATTGTGTGAAGAGTGTTATCTTTGAAAACACAGTATTTTGTTATTGATGGTTTTCTTATCTAATATATACTAAACAGACATAGGAACCTATCTATTATCGGCACATATAGTGCATCAACTCTACTGATTACAAATCTCGGTTGATAATTTATGTTTGGTAATATATTATGCAAATAATTGCACCAACAGAAACCCTTCAGGGAGTCAGTTTATTTACTCAAAGGAGGATTAGGGTTTGAGACTAGAACCATGAGGTTGAAATAATCCCTCACCCAAATAGGTCAACAATGGGCATCAAGGTTTGCAAGAAGGGCTTCCTCACTAGAAAGGCCTTCACCATCAAAACCAACAATGACTTGATGAAAATGCTTTAATACTTCAGCGAAGGAACCACAAGGAAAAACATACCATGATATCAAATACTCACAAAATCAACAAGGAATAATGAGGGGAAACATAAAAAAATTCCTCCAAAATAGTTGATAACTCAGTGGATCTTGAAGGCTTAGTAGAAGACTTGTAAATTCCACCATTAATATTCACTCACCAAATAAAAACCAAGTAGGAAAAGTTTTAAAAGTTAACAACATTCATCCTCAAAGAAGAATTCTCAACACCATAAATGCTCAAAAACAAAAGATATATCTATTAGGCTCCTCCAAAAATTAT
>ML787744.1:51587-79099 GCA_009831015.1 Picea engelmannii | reverse complement strand
TTTTATATATATATATATATATATATATATATATATATATATATATATATATATATATATATATATATATATATATTATAGGCTCCAAAAGGGAGAGCTCCAAATTATCCAACAATGAGTGAAAATATATGCAAAACCTCTTTTACAATAAAATAATAATTTTTGATTCCTCAAATCTAGTCTAATTAAATCAAAATTACAATTAAGCAATCTAACACAACAATTAAATAATGAGTAAAGTAATAATTTTTTATTCCTTAAATCTAGCCTATTAAATCAAAATTACAATTAAGAAATATAACACAACAATTAAATAATGAGGTCAAACCACATGTACAATGGTCAAACTTAAATAGACCCCAAAAGTGAGGGTTTCTCCTCCAAGAAAAAGTCAATGTTGTCCCAAGCTTCTACGTTGGCCTCGAAAGGCCTTTTGTACAATGGTCAAACTTAAATAGATTCCAAAAGTGAGGGTTTCTCCTCCAATAAAAGGTCAATGTTGTCCCAAGCTTCTACGCTAGACTCCAAAGGCCCTTTGACGTAGATATCCATCGCCCTCTTCAAATGTACAAATAGGCCCTCCCAATGTGGACATAAACCCTCCAGACGGGGCGACTCCAATAAAACAACTCCAAAAACAGTGACATATAATGCTACAATGTTCTCCAAGAAGTCTCAAATGATGCCCCATGCCCATACCCTAAGTCAAGGGGCTCCATAAAGCCCCACACCCATACCCTAAGTCAAGGGGGCTCAATAAAGCATGGGGGTGACTTTTTCAAGTCAATAACAAGTATTAAAACCCATAAGATTCGAATTGATGTCAAAGTATAGGGTCGGCCCTTTCATAACAACTCCATAAGAAAGTGATATAATGCTCCGAGACCTCCAACTTGACGTCAAAGTATAGGGTCGACCCTCTCATAACAACTCCATAAGAAAGTGATACAATGCTCCAAGACCTCCACCATGTGTCCCAAACGAAAGCTCACGGTCATACCTTGGGTCAAGGGTCAAGGGACTTCCATGAATCATGCAAGTGACTTTTCAAGTAAAAAATTGAGTCACAAAACCCACCATCTAGCCAAATGTCATCAAGTACAGTTAAATCAATCCTCATTCCAGCTCATCATAAATTAAGATACTTCATTTAATCCATACCAATGTCATCAAAGGATTCTCACGTGAAGTCAACATCATCATATGCCACCCTAATGACCTTTTCGAATTCATCGTATTCTAGGAAATTACCCCATTGCTACCATGTGTGAAAATTGGCCCTCAACATCAGCCTGTAGGGTGACAAACAAGGACATTGTTCAATGGTGTTACAAGTGGCATGCATAGGAGGTGCCCATAAATATCCCAAAACTTCCTTGGGAAGTGTGACCAATTCAATGTGTAAAGTATGTGTAAAGTGCCTCGAGCATCATGATCTACCTTCAAAAATGTGAAAGTGCCCAAAAATCAGAATGTAACCAGTAGATCAAGGAGCATTGTACCATGCCGACATACCTTATGACAACATATTGTATGATAGTGAAATTTTTTACCAAGGGTACCCTGGTTGGAAAGAGGGGTAACAACCTGTGGCTGGAAAGAGGGGTAACAACCCGTGACTCTGATTTTTTTTTCACTCAAAATAAATCCAATCTATGTGAATTAATGTAACTTTGTAAGATTTAAATGAAACATACCTTATGATAGTGCAAAATTTTACAAGGGTACCCCGAAAGGAGAGCGGGGTAACAACCCGTGACTCTGATTTTTTTTCAATCAAAATAATTCCAATCTATGTGAATTAACATAACTTTGTAAGATTGAAATGAGGTTAAATAGTTTTAAATGTAAGATTAAGGTTTGTTGGGTTAGGTTTATTTGGTTGTTAGAAAATTTGTTGTGGAAATTTTGATAAAATTTCATTCAATGTAAATTCAGAAATTTCACTTCAATTTTAAGGCTTCCATAGTTATCTCTTGTGAAGTTTTAGTTATAGGGGTAAATATGAAATCTAAATTATAATGATATATATTTTGATTTTGTCCAACCAAATACATAAGGGAACATAGAAAAATAAACACCAAATAATTGTACTTGAAAGGAACTATGTTTCCACTTCCAACCCTTACAACGCAGTCCCCATCACATAATATATATGAAAATGACTTATTAACAACGGATTTGTTACCACCAAAAAAATGCTTCATTAACTTCTCTACACTTGTAACAAAATATGCTCACAAGTACATCATAAATCAACATACAAAATTCTCTTAGAAACTACTCATTCAACATGAGAATATAAGGTGAAAATCAACATGCAAGTACACAAAGTTTGGACAACGAAGCACACTTGATATATACATAAGAATGAAATTATAGGTACACACCAACAAATTATCACAATCTTGTCGTTCAAGGTTATCACAACTTATGACTCTCCAATGCATCCAAACCTTAGCTAGGGAATCCACTATCAATAACAAACCATAATCAACAATAGAAAGGCCTAGCAAGGCATCTCACCAAGCTATCTAGCCATAGCAAAGCCTCCACAAGAAGCTAACTTCAACACCAAGAAGTCCATATTTCACCAAGTTTGCCTCACAAATCCTCCAACAATGTGATAAGGAGTTGATGCCAAGCATGTGAGAAATGAAGTCAAAGAGAAATGATGACTATTACTACCTCATTTGAGGCTATCCATCATTGATGTAAATGGAAACCAAGATACCAAGGCCTCTAAACCAAGTTGATGCCAAGCATGTGATAAATGAATTCGAAGAGAAATGATGACTATTACTACCTCATTTGAGGCTATCCATCATTGATGTAAATGGAAACCAAGATACCAAAGCCTCTAAACCAAGCCCTGGAATAACTGTGATAATGTAAATACGAGAAGATTCACCCTAAACAGGAAACATGAGACCCTATAGAAACCGACATGAGGTACATATCAAGGAACAAATGTAACTTTGTCAATATGGGAAGATTCACCCTAAATAGGAAACATGAGACCCTCTAGAAATCAACATGAGGTACATATCAAGGAACAAATGTAACTGACTGACACTTTAATGTAGGGAGATGAGTAGGCCAATGAGTAGGAGACTTAGAACTGTTAAATTTGGCAGAATCGACTCTCATTCTCCAATGAGAGGCCATATGGGCCACCCTAAGGCTAGCCAGGGAGATTTGGAGAATCAACCAGTCTTGTGAGGTATTGACAAAAGCCAGGGGAACATACAACCTCTGTGAGTCAAACCAAAAGTCAGGACAAATGAGATGCTATGTAAGTTTAATGCAAAAGTCAGGGGGAATGTACAAACTCTGTGAGAATAGACAATCTAGTGCAAAAGTCAGGGGGGATGTACAACCTCTGTGAGCCTAGTCAAGCCTTGTGAGCCATAAGCAAAAGTCAAGGCATCTAGCAAAATTTAGGTTGAATATAAAATTCCTATGACCTAGAAAAAAATGATATTCCTAATATTGCAAATATTATAAATGTATTGATCTAGTGCGTTGGCACGTGTAACATTTTTCACCATGAAGAGAAATTTGAATTTCCTTATAAAGAGTCAAGTTGTAACTGAAGTCTTGAGTCTAGTTCTATTTTCGAAAAAAAGTGTAATTATGAGTTGTAACTGAAGTCTCAAGTCTAGTTCTATTTTCAAACTAAAGTGTAATGTTGAATTGTAACTGAAGTCTCAATTCTAGTTTTATTTTTGAAGTAAAGTGTAATGCTGAGTTAAGTTAAGCATGCTTTCACACCTCTATTTTGAGTCCTCTCCACGTCTCCTCCATTCCTTTATAAGAAGAGGTTGATCCCCTCTCCTCTACACAATTGCTATGAAGGGTAAAGGTGAAGCATTAAAGGTTGCTATACATAGGCAAATATCAGTCCATTAAAGGTTGTTGTACCAAGGTACATATCAGCGCTAAAGAAGTATTCATATCAGTGTTGTATAGAGGTACATATCAACGCTAAAGAGGTAGCCATATCAATGTTGTAGATCAACATTTAGAGGCAACATATAGAGGCGCATATCAATCAATTAGAAGCAATTTCAACATCCCATATTAGAGATGATATATCTCTATCTTTGAAAGCAACTAGGATACATGTATATCAACAAGGTCTCTTAGGTATCTGTCAGGTCAGAGTCAAATAGGCAAGCTCTTTAAGAGCAGAGTTTTCATGGTGGATGTTTGTAAGTGATCTTACTTTATTAATGCAATAAAGGAATATTGTTTGCTAGGGTTTTTCTCCTTGTACAAGGTTTCCCCAGGGTATATGTGTTGTTGATGTGCATGCTTACATACTTACATAATTATTTCTATTCAGTTATGATTCTATATTGTTGAAATATATTAAGTTGGAATCAAAGGTTTGAATAATTCAAAGAAATAATCCGCATAAGAAATCAAGCTCAAAATTTAACAAGAACTTCCCTTGAAGAGAGCATTAGCAAAGGTTGATCTAGGTGAAAAGTATAAACGAAATTGACATAATTGGACTAGATATGTGAGGTTGGTAATCTAGAAGGTGTACTGGGGACCAAGTAGATATGGATGGGATTCATGGGTGAGGATGATAGGTTGAATCAATGGTGGGTACAAAGTTTGAGAATGGCAATAATAGAGGACAATTGGGTATGAATGAGTGGTATGTAATGGACCAATCTAGGTATGTAACAAGAACATAAATGAGTGACTTAGTATAGATGATCTAAATAAGGTTGAAAAGGACCACTTCCATTGATTTGTAATCGAGGGAATTATAGCCCATCGCTTCACCAACACAGATCCTTTGCACAATTAAAAATTTTGTTCACTATCTTAGTCTTGGACAAAGTGCTCTATTCTCAGAAACACCACTAGGCCTCTGTTATTTTCTTGTAGAATGATTTATATCTTCTCTTGGCTGCAAGACCTACAATATGTCAACCAATGGACCACTAGTATGCACCTAATAGTTAGCTGACAATGCAATAACAATCAAGCCAATAAAGATAAACAAAACTCTACCAATAATCTATCATTGAGAACTATGTCTCTCAGTTCTTTTGATGGTTGTAAGGCTTATTCTCTGGATGTAGTTTGAGTGCCAACTTCTATGTACTAGCAGAAATTGAAATAAGGCCTAAGATGAAAGAAGCACATTCATATGGTTGGCTAAAGAATTATATCTTGTAAGAGGGGACGAGCTTGTTATCAATTTACACCCCTGCAAGTTTTTTTTTTTTTTTATGTAATCATTCTTCTTTGAAAAACTTCTATGAAGGTTTCTTAGGTTGATTTATGAAGAATTCAAGGAATGGAAACAAAGGAACCACAAAGGCAAATTATCTATCATGGCCAATCTATTACAAACCTTAGTGTAGAAGAAAAATAAGCACCCAAGCCAATTGGATGTAGAGTTTTGTCATTGCACATAATAACTAAGTGGTTTAATGTCCCTAACAAGACTATATCAATCTTCAATCAAGATCCACTATGCCATTGAGACGTCGTGAATCTTCCAACCCAGACATTTACAATGTACCTTAGCAAGTGAAGCCATATATAATCACCGGATCTTAATCCAAAGGGAGAATAGCTTACATCAATCATAACATCCAATAGAAATGCTCAATATTGAATTGGAGCATCTAGTGAGTAAGTAATTGAAACATCCAACAATGAATTGGAACACTTAACAACTAGTTGAAACACCCAACAAGGAATTTGAACACTCAACAATTAATTGAAACACCCAACAAGGATTTCAAACACTCAACAATTAATTGAACACTCATGGAGAAAGGAAATATCTCTACAAGTTGTGTGTGGTCCGTATGACCTTGATACGATCGTGTATGACCTCACCTTTATGCACAAACAGCCATATGGCCCTTGGGAGGCATAAAACACCCCAACATATGTGAATTTGACCCAAGCAAAAGATAATTTGACCCAAGTTGATGTATTGTGTTTCCCATGTAAGGTAAATTGAACTAGGAAGAGTATAAATTTGTCCAAGCATGAAATGGAATGCCTAGCAATAAGAAATTCACCCCATCAATAAAAAAATTCACCTCGGACAATTAGACATCTGTCCCAGAGAATAGAAATTCACCTCAACAAGTACCCAAAGGTCCAAGTAGAGAAAGGGAAATTTTGAGAATGGAAACTCATTAGTAAAAAAAATAGTCAGTATGGATGATTCGTCTATTGAGATGGTTTGTACAATGGGTCGGTCTTGGATCTCACAAAGAAAACAAAATCACATTAACTTGAATCAATTTCCATGTAAAACCTACCACAATTACATTTGAAAGTCATCCTTATGATCCATTAATAAAACTGAGAGCACCAAATTCATCACACAAAATTAAATCACAAACCATACCATAAACACACTACAATTGCAAGATATTTCATGACAAAGTGGGCACAATGTTTACCTTGGAAAATGAAATGGGAAAGCCATATTTGAATGGTCTTATTATTTTGATTTCGACAATATTTGGTGCAATGCTCTCTTCATCTTAATGCTTCCTTTGTAGGCCAAAAGACACATTGCAAATGAGAGTGAATGACGAAATAGGGAGAGTAGGGCGCAAGGAAAGGCCAACATCCATGGCTCTTCACTTCTCATTCCTCATCCTTCTCCTCTATTATTTTTTTTTCATTTCATTAAATTCTCAAAATTTTCTTTCCTTACGTTTTTTTTGTCTTATTGACTTCACATTTTCCTATGTTTTACATATTTTACATAACCTTCAAAGATTGCCAGATTGTCTTGCAGGTACCAAGTCACCCATTCATCAGTGTAGATCCATTTTGGATCAATCAAGACATGAGATAATGTTTTAAAGATGAAAAATGACAAGAGATAAAGTTAAGGCTGAAATTTTTAATGGTTTTAACATTGATATTGGAGATTATAGGGTAGATTTACTACTGTAAATTTTGCTGAATGATTCTTGAAGACTATTTTCATTTTTTTCTTCCATTTATCATTCCCTCAAGGGGATTCCCCTCGTGCCCCACACATGGTCACTTCCATATAGCATCATTGTTTCCACTCATGTAGGTTAGAACTGCTTGGTTGCACTTTGGGCACTACTTTGGGAATTTGATCATTGATCTTTTGAAGCCATAATACAAATGTAAAAATATCAACCAAAGTTAGTATTGCTTGATAATTTGCGAAGTATACAATATTTACATTAAAGAGATGTAATTTTTTCATCTATCCAAACATATTGTTAAAATTTGAAACCTTTAAAACACATATACGACTTGAAACATGGCCCCAATTTTCAATGATCTTCAAGGTTGCAAGATCTTTACAGTTTAAAATGTCATGAGATAAGCCTAATTTGTGATTAGGGTGTGTTCCATGCTTAGCAAAGTAGGCATCAACTTGGTGATATTACAATTTAAAAGATTTGAAAATATCCCTTCAACATAGGCAAAGGCTCGTAGTTCTAAGGCCTTTTCAAAAAAATATCTTAAATCATACAACAATCCTTGCAATTTACCGTTTTCCCCATGTTATGAATTAGCAAGTATGATTTGTATTTGAGCTCTAACATAGGACTCTGTTTTAAATGTTTTTATATTATTAATTGAAATGATGACATTTGAGAATTTTTATCCCTTGTTTTCTCATAGGAGTGGGGAACTTATTTTCACCCAACCTTTTAAAGCCACTACTTGAATCTATTCATATCTATTGGATTTGGGTTAGTGTTAGTATAACTATCACTCATGGTTGCTTGGAGGACTCCTATGCAAGATCTAAGAACACTATCTATTGGGAATTGATTTTGGGTTAGTGTAGAAAAGCTTTCACTGGTTTACTACTGAACCAAGCTCAACATAAGACTCAAGAAATCCAAAATAATTATCTTCCAAACAAAACTTGAAGTCATAACCAAAGGCATTTAGAAATGAACAAACATTTAAAGAACACATGACTTTGAATTAGTAATAAGAAATTATACAATTGCCTAAAAGAATGTCATATAGTGGTTTGGCTTGGGGATCCAATCAAACTAAGCACTATGAACAAAATTATGAATCATTAGAGTCCACCTATAGAATTCTCATGTTGCCTTAAAATATATGCAAAGTAGGTGAAAATCAATATTGAAAGCTAAGAATAGAATGCTCATGTTTCCTTAACATATATTGCAGAGTAGATGAGAATAAATATTGAAAGCTAAGACTAGAATGCTCATGTTGCCTTAAAATATATGCAGAGTAGGTGATAATCGATATTGAAAGCTAAGACAACGTGCACATTTTAATATTTATTCATAGATAATCAATATTAGGAATTAAATGTTTTCATAATCTTTTGAAAGGAAGCGACATGACACATGACACTATGGGGTTCTTGGGGTTCTTGTTAATTAATTAATTTTGTTTTAGTAAAAGTGCCACATACATATTTAAAACATACATGATGGTTCTTAGGTGCACATAGGAAGGAAGTAGATTTCTAGTCTATCCTCCTATCTCCCATTAATTATCGTGATCGTTAGTCCAAGGGTGACATTCTATCAATTTAATTTATTCAATGAGGCTAAAATTTATTCATAGTATGCATGAAGTTGTGCAGGTCTAGGGGGCATTGTTGTGTAGATTCCATGTGTCATAGTATTAATGTAAATTTGAGCTATATCATTCACCGATGTAATTGGGTAGGGATACCATACAACATATAATGATTCTCACTGGTATTTCATACAAGGTTGTTTAATCTTACAACAAACTTTCATTCCATCGTTGGAGTCTGATGATACACGAAATTAGGGTTCCCATCAATCCAAAACTTTGATTGAATTTTTATTATTTGGGTCTATTTGGAATTGGGAAAAACTCATCACGGTATCATTCCACCATACATGAGACTTGGATGATCATGGTGGAATTTTTCTCATGTTTGAAATTTTTGTTGGATTCTTATCATATTTATAACCAAGAAAATGGTTCTTTTGCTACAAGATTTTCCTACTTTAGATTTGTACCACTACACTTAAACCACACACTAGTCAAGGGTACTATGAACAAAATCTATCCTTGCCTCAATTCAATACATTTGCTTTTGTATACATTTATAACTTGTAATACCCCAGTTTTGATCCCTGGATTAACAATGTACCTATTGTATACGATGAAAGGAAAGGGTACTATGAACAACATCTATTTTTGTCCCAATTCAATCCATTTGCTTTTGTATACATTTAGAACTTGTAATACCCTAGTTTTTATCCTTGGATTAGCAATGTACATATTGTATACGATGAAAGGAAAGGGTAATATGAAAAACATCTATCCTTGTCCCAATTCAATCCATTTTCTTTTGTATACATTTAGAACCTGTAATACCCCAGTTTTGATCCTTGGATTAACAATGTACGCATTGTATATGATGAAAGTCCAAGGGTCAAACAATGATGTAAATACGTAAATTGTACATTGATTAACAAAAAATACATCATTGGTTGTAGCTGGAGAAGGATAATAACATAGGGGGCTATAATTCCATGATAGAATAATGAAAGGGGGGTTAGGCGCTCAAAAGGGGGGCTAACGTAAATAATAATATTGTATTATTTATTCCAAATCCTTTATCTCATTTTATCATATGTCCATGAACTTATAGTTTATCCTTTATTACTTTATTACCTTGGGATTAATTGCACTAAATGTCAAGTTGTAAACATGCAAATATAAATTTAGCCTTTTGATAAATTTAGCCTTTTTATATTTAGCAAATGCCAAGTTGTAAACATGCATACAATCTTTGTTTGGGGTGCATAGTAGCTCGTTGGAAAGATCTAACTAAGGACTACAATGTTGTGGCATGATATTTAAATTGTTGAGGATATTCCACTGGAATAGTTTGTCACAATAGATCTTATAATATTCTAAAAACTTAGATTTATGTGGTTTATTTCCTTAGATACCAAATTTATTATCTTCAACTTATGGATTGAATTTAATAAATAACTGAAATATAAAAATGAAAGAGCAAGAACAACATACACACCATCGACACAAATGAACACAACCCAATACGAGAGAAGACCCATCTAGAAGGTGAGACCTATGCTCTACTCTCTTTGCCTTAGTTATAAAAATGCACATACAAAGGAATGGAAATTCACTATGGAGTTACTTTTAAGACTATGTCTTGAACGAATGCTACAAAATTTTCCTCTTTCCTCTTTTATGCTCACAAAATACCACTCTCATATGTTTTTCTCAGCTATGGAATAAGATACAATGCAAAAGAATGGAACCCCTTCTCCTTCTAGCGACTTGGTATTAAACAAAGCTCGATAGCCATCTATGGGTATGGTTTTGACTTTCTCATCCCTCAACTGTGATAAGGTTTTCTAGAATCTTCCTAAAAATTACACACATGGCTATCCCCACACATTTTTAGTAATGGGGAAAACATGTCATCCACTCTTACCATGGTGGTAAACATGGTAGGTCAACTTGCGAGAGGCATCACTTTCAAATACAAAATTTGATTGAAGTGATTCTTGCATCGTTGGAAAGGTCACAATGTCTAAAATATGGCATATTCTTGAAAAGTAGGCTTGGACAAAAAAAATGTTGTTTGGTGCTTCAAAATGGATTTGGAAGATTTCAGATGGTATTTTGGCTCCGAATTTCCAAATTGGGAATTGTCACTAAAATGAATTTACCAGTTCATTCCTCCAATTTTTTCCACCCAAAAAGCATCGACATAGATGAAAAATAATATAATGATCCAATCTGGATCATACCTCCCCATTAGGGAGACTTTTGGTCCTTTTTACCCCCCCATGCCTAGGTGTAACTAGAGAAGATCATGTTGCATGGCCCATAATGAAGATAGTGATCCCGACAATGATTATGATTAACATGTCCACTCATGGAAACCCAACAACCACTCTCAGATGCCTCTCTCACTCTTGATAAACAAAGATCATCATATCCAATTAACATAGTATTTGGGAGATGGTCGTCCAACATCATCATGAGTTACATTAGCCCTTATTTCATATGAAGTGTCGTATTTAATATACTAGGCATGTGAATGAGGATCATTGGTTGAAGTTGGATAAGGAATCATAAGCTCAATAAGTAATGTTTTTTTCCTTGTTTTGCCTTGGTGGACATCATTGTATTCTATTCTTGTGTTGTCACCCCCAAGGAACAAGGGTATTACTAGGGGGGCTCTAACGAGGGTAATGTTCCATTCCCTCCCATACTTAACATTTACCATCCTGGAGCCTATCACAGTGTATTGAACTTCGATAATGGGTCATAGTTCATTCTCGCATGAGAAGAAGGGATAGAATGTCGAGGTTGATGCAATTATTATTAAAAAATGACAATTTCCAATTATAAGAGCTAGAGGCCAACTTGAGCTCTACCCCCTCTAATGGAAATCACCCCTTGTCTTGATCAACTGAATGCACATTTGTAACAAGACTTTATCCCAGTAAACATGAAAGAATAAATCTTGAAACATGTAGAGGGGACTTGCAAAACAATAAATAGGTAACAAAAGGAAAGAGAAGGGGTTCAGAATGAAAAAAATACTGAGGAAAGGATACCTCAAGAAACAAGTGGTCCCTCCATAAAGGAGCTCATAGAAATGGACCAAATGATTCCATAAGCCATGAAGTAAGCCCGACACATTTCACTCTCACACTTATTCTTAAAGAGTTATTTTCTTTCCTGTTTCCCTTGGGATGCATCCATCTACTTGGATCTTTTCTTTCTTTCTTTGGTTGGCACACCTAATAGGGTTCGATGATGGTCCTCCCATACCTAAACTTGCGAAGTTTCATAAAGTCTTGAGAAAATGTGAAGTTTGAAGGGTATACTTAATGTGAATTGTTGATGTGGCTTCTATGTTAAGTAATAATTTACTTTATATGATCTAAGGACTCTTAGACCTTCTGAACATCATTCTTACTTGATTCTATAACTCTGATGGATTTGGATGCACCTAGCATGGTTCTTTGAAGGAATTCCCATGCTTTCACCCAGAATGTTGTGCATTTATTGCAGGATATGACATGTGTAACATAGAGCATTGAGTCATTTGATGACTTGGCATACTTAAACACTGTCTCTAAAATTTTCTGGACCTTGGAAGATGGATATATGAGCTTGCATTTTGACAAATATGGTCATGATGGCACACATATGGGTAGAAATCCTACATTTTGGATAGTGCACCCACACCTTACTCAACCATTTGATGGAGGATGTTACACCTGTATTATCTTGTACACTACTTAGAGAGGTGTTTCATGATCATTCCACCTTGGACGATGGCTCTCTCACCTTGACGTTGGGCTCTTTGATGATGATGTCATGTGATAGGGTTTGATTGAGATGATGGGGCTTGTTTTCTATTGGACACCATTTGATGACTTGAGATGTGCCATGCCACTCGATGAGGATTCTCAACCTTTCTTGCACCATTAAATGATGAGATGTGGCCTTGAGAGTCTCTCTTCACCTTCTTGAGGGCTTGATGTCACCACATGTGTGACCCTATGGTGGTTTATTTGCATTTATTGTCATTTTAGAGGCTATTTGAGGGGTCGGTCACACTTGTATCATGAATTAGTGTTGTTTTACTTAATATTGTGGACAAATAGCGTTTGGTTACCTCATATAAGAAGAGGAAGCACTCAAACACTTTTTCATCATCACAACTCCTCACACTTGTGAGGGATCTCTCTTAGAAAAGTTATCTCTACTTCTTTTGTTCTCTTGGAGTCTTATGTGCACTATTGGAATGATGTTTAGGATGGATGTTTCTCTTGTTGATGGTGATCCTTTCATGAAGTAGGTTTCCTCATTATGATGTGCCTTGCTAATAAGTGTTTACTTTGGATGCATGTGGTGTTTTGTTGGTAAATATTGGTAATTTGTTTTATTAGAGTGGTAATTTTGCATATTATCTTGATACTTTCTAAAATATTGAAACCCTAAGGAAGGATTAAGATTGTTATCCCCTTCCCTTATTGTCTTTCACATTGACTAGTTGAATCATTTAAGATTTACCTTAAGGGTTAGGAGTGGCTATCCCCTTAGGGTTTATCTTAGCTAGGGTTTAGTTATATGAGTTAGGAGTGCCTATCCCGCTAGGTTCAAGACATAGTTTCCATTCATTTTATTTGCTAAGATGCACTAGAGAAAGTGGGACGATACCTAGGGTTTATGAGTGGATAAACTTTAGTGGCCTCTTCCTTCGCGATTTCACTTAGTTCTACATGTGGATAGACCTAGGGTGTAAATATTCACCTTCTCTCTTTCTTGGCCTCCTTGAATGCATTATTTTGACTCCATTTTCCCTTTAGAAAGTAGACGACACTAGTCCATATGCTTGTGAAGCTTAATACTCTTAACAACTCTCAATCTCAAAACCCTTACTTAATCTAGCTTTATGAAATCATTATCATGCTATTGTACCTCACATGGGAGAAGGCGTAGGAGCTTGGTTGGAGGCTTTGTGCTTCAAGTTAACTCGTTCACCAGGAGCTTTTCGTCGATTTTCTTTGGCACTAGGTTCCATGCACAAATGGACACGAAATCATTTTGGGTTGGGGTTATTTTGTGTATCGGTGATGGAGAAATGATCACTGCCAATGGTGTGCTTCACATATCAACGATGACTATGTGATGACCGTAGGTGTATTAATGCTTAAACATTGTACGGGCACTGATACATAAGAAATTCATTTGGGTATCAACACTCTTTTGTGTATTGGGGCGGAAAAGTCTATGACTGTTGGTGTATCAATGCTCAAACATTGTCCGGGCATCGATACATAAGTAGCTTGTGAAAATTTTTGTAAGGGTTGGGCCCAACATCTATATTGGCATCAAAGATATTATCCTCATTGATACATTGAAGAATGCTTCAAAAATTCTTAAATGTTGCTCACATTCATGTGTATCGAAGGAAAAGAAAAGTTGGATTCTAGTGTATTGACGACAAAAATTTAAAAGGTGTCGATACATAAAGGTTTATTCAAATTTTGAAGTGTTGGATGCTATCATGCATCGACTAGGAAAAGTTAAACTTGCTGACACTGGTTGTATCAACGAGGGAAACTTTTACTCTGTCGATATAGCCTAAGTTAGTTTTGAAAAAACTTAAGTAAAGGTCTTAGAAGAGGCTTAATGAAAGATCATGAGGACAAGTTAGCTTCCATGACAAGATAAAGGGGTCTTGAGACATGAAAAGGAGGATCCCTATTTTTTGGGAAAAAATGGCTCTTTGAGCAATGAAACAAGAAAAAGGGAAGTTGCTAGTGTCGACAAAACATGATGGTAAACCTATTTGGGGAGGTTGTGAAGCCCTTTTACATGATGATGTCACACTTGGAGGCTAGGACGTTGCACACTTGAGGATGACATCATGTTTGAGGCAGATATGATGCATGCTTGTGTCAACCTAACAGTTGTGATGGTGAGTTTGCACCTTTTGATGATATGTGACCTTCTTGATGAGGAGGCATGAATTTTGATGATACTTTGTACCTTTTGGGAAGAGACATGAATTTTGGAGCCTTTTGTACCCCATTATAGGATGATTTTACCTTATTAGAGCTGCTTATACCCACACATGTGGCTCTTTAGTAGGTTGTTTTCATGTTTTAGCATTGTATCTTTATTTTCAAGGCATTTTTGGGGTTTGACCTAAGACCTATACACCTTATATCATGGATTATATGTTTTAGGTTCTTTCTAGAGAGGTGTATCACTTGGTTTCCTCACATATACAGAGGAAACACTACCTCATTCTAAATCATAATACAACTTGTCGAGAATCACTTCTACTTGTCTCTTCTTTCTTCTATTTCAATATGAATGACTTATGCACCTTATCTTGGAGATGATCTTGTGGATGATTTTCAAGTTTTGATGGATGATTTATTGGCTAGGGTTTCAAGATAATTATTGATTTATCTTGTAAGTGCTCTTCTTAATTCTAAGTTGGTTTATTTCTTGTATGTATTAAGTGAATGTTTTATCAAAGTGGTGATATTGCATGCTATCTTGTATTCTTCTTGAATAAACCTTGTTTGAAACCCTCAAAATATTTGTAGTGAACTACCTTCCCTTGTAATCATTTTGTTGAAGTTTGTTAAAGGACATAAGGATATTTCTAGGGTTTGTAGTAGACTACCCTAGTTCTATTCTTATAGGATAAAGTTTTGGGGTTTGTAGTGGACTACCCTAGGGTTTTACCCAAGATTTACCTTGGTTTCAGATTGAAAAGTATCTTAGAAGACATAGGATGACCTCTTAAGGTTTGTAGTAGACTATCTTGATTTTCCCTCCTAAAGTATAGATACCCGGGGTTTGTAGTGGACTACCCTGGGCTTTTGTCTTTAAGTCTTTCTTTCACCTATGGTCTCCAAGAAAGTGCATGATTTGACTCCATATGCCTAAGAATATTGGATGACACTAGTCTCTCTCTCTTTTACAAGTGACCTTAAACCCTAATTCCATTTCTTTGTCAATTTTATGGTTAGATTAGGACTTACCTTCAATTTTCAACCATTTCCTAACTTGATGTCTAGGGTTTGTTGGCATCTTTCACCCTACAAGTACACCTTGACATCATTTGTTCCATTACTGTTATACCTTTCAACCTACTAGGGCTTGACGTCTTGGATATTTTGAGGTTGTTTTATGTTACATACTTTCCAACATGCATTTTTTATCTACACACTAGTCTTAGCTTACATTTTCAACCCTCTTTCATTGCATGCTTAATTTGTTTGAAGGGCTATTATATTTCTGCTATTATAACTTGGCATATTGCTAAAGTATACATATTTAAGAACATGTTTTATGACAAATATATATTTCTTATTGGTTTGTAATGATTGGAGCATTTCTTTGACTTGTTTGACATGGTTAATATCATTAATTTTTTCAAGATACTTCATATATACAAATTTGAAAGCTATTTCATTTAAGCCACTTTGCTCTTTCCTCAATAAACTTAATTGAATGGTGGTATGCTTGAGTAACCTATATAGGAGGCCATAGACTTGACTTTTCCTTGCTATAGGATTCCATAAGGTTGCTAGGGAAGCCTCCCTTGTGTTGGATTTCATCCTTCACTAAAACATGAGAAGTAATTGCTAAAGCGACAGTGGAAAGTACTTATGAAAGTTACACTTTTATTGCACCTTTTGATAAGATTTGCACAAGGGTGCTAGATGTTGTGATAGCAGGTCCTATCAAATCTAGAAGAGAGTAGGCCAAGTAGCTTATTCCCTAGATATAATACCCAACAAGAAGAAATTGTGTGATGTTTTCCGTGTCTCATGTTTGAAGAAAAAGTTGGTTCCAACAACCCATGTATAAATAGAGATGCCTTTACTGGATGAATAAGGGAAGTTAGTTATGGAGTCGAAATGCATCTGAGAAGTCAGAACTAAAATACTTCATTATAGTAGTATAAATGAGTACCTTATTAAGTGGAGGAACCTTCCTAAATATGAAGCTACTCGAGAAAATGAAGAATTTAGATCATGATATCTTTCATTACCAATGCTCCATGGATGAAGCATTTTAGAGAAGTGAGGACTTGTAATATACAAAATAAATAGTTTCAAATAATTATACTTAATAGTTAATAATAAATGTTGTCGGGTTACATCTTTGGTTATGTCCTTCCACCTTTAATTGTATATAAGGCTGACCAAATTATGGTGCTATAATTGTTCTGAGATACAAACTCGAACAAAAAATTCATTGCAACATCGTAGTTAAACAAAAGGTAAACATACTTTGACTCTATACCCCAGTAGGAGTTCAAGGATATCCCCTTGGACTACCAATTCAACAAGCCCCAGAGATTAAATGCATCCTCGTATGGCATTCTATGAACAAAGAAGAGAATAACTCCCCTAGTCTCCAGATGCTTGCACCCCTCAATTCTCCTTATTTTCTAGAAGAAAAAGTTGAAATCCTTGAGATCCTATGAATACTTGGCACCATTTTTAACTAAATTCTATGAGGGGATATCAATTTCCTTAGCTCCACTAGAGGTGGTCCTGACTTCTCTCAGGAGATGGGCTTGCCATTTTCCAAGTCTATGCCTGCACTCATGATTGTTAATGTAGAATAATTAGATGGAGAAACAAAACCAAGATCAATCAAGGTGGGATTAACAACCTCAAGGAATAACAACAAATAAACTAGCATTATAATAACTACATTCTCTTTACCTTGATTCAAACCCACTACAAGTTCTTTCTCGACGATGATCACAACTCCCTTTAAAGGAAGAGGATAAGAATCCTCTTTTGGTTTTGAAAAACTTGAAATTCCAAAGTTTGTGTTAAGCTCCAGACAAAGCCCCATCTTTAGTTTAAAACCCTTTACTAAGCCTTACATATTGAATTATCACATTTTTAGTGTTATATTTGTATGCATGCTAGAATCGTTCATTGTACTCTTTCATTATAATTGTACCCTTTGTTTCCTATACACACACACACACACACACACACACACACACACACACACACACACTAAGGAAACCTAGTCTTAGGAGCATCTCATTTCATCTTGGGCATTGAATATATTGTAAAAAGAGGTGTTCTCCTTGAGGTGAATTGTTATAAATTGAATTTTTTTCATTCTCAAGGCGTTGGTTCATCACATTTGGAACCAGAGCTAAAATTCTAGGGTTTTGCTTCTTCAAGAGAGTCATCTTGGAATTTTCACTATAACTTTTTTTCTAGGATATTTTTGACAACAGAATTTGGAGGTTACTCATGAGACATATCATAGTACATCTAGTACTTCAAGTTTTGGTTCATTATACTTTCGAAGATATAGCCTATGGAAGATAGAGTTTTTGACTCATCTCGGAATTAGTTTTATGCAAGTGATATTGGAAGTTTCACTATAACTCTGGTTCAAGGAAGTTTTAGATAGTGATGTTTTATGGAGATTGAGGAGACATAGTAAGTTAAGTTTGGTCCAAATTTTAGGTTCTGGGTTGTTACAATTTTAGAGATATATTTTTTGAAAGTTAGGGTTTGTTACTAATCCTAAAATTAGTCTCAAATGAGCCATATTTTCATTTTCGGTATAAATGTTTTTTGGTGAAGTTTCAGACTTTGAAATTTTTAGAATCTTGAGAAATTTTCAGCTACATGTGGAATTTTTTTCAGATTTTGAATCATTGCAATTTGTGATTCAAATTGCAGTAGGGGTTGTTTACTAATCCTGAAATTAGTATTAAACAAGACATTTTGGAATTTTTTCTATAGAATTTAATCGGTGAAGATTTAGAGTATGAAATTTTCAGGAGTTTAAGAAGTCATATCAGTGTATTATAGGGAAAATTTTCAGACAAGGTTTAAAGTTTTGAGATATACTAGGATAAAGGTTAGCCATCCAAACATACTCCAAAATTAGGGTTTGAAAGGTACATAACTCACAATTGACATAAATTTTTATTGGAAGATATGCTTTTGGTGATTCAAAATTTGTAATAAAGAGAAAATAAAGGAGTATTATTATTGTTATCCCACATAGCACCAAAAGAAATTTCAACACCAATTAAGCCTCCAGAAATGTCGTCTATAACTCATGAAGAAAATGCGGAGATACATAACAAATTATCCAAATTGGAGGTCCAACTTAAGGATTTGAGTGTTAGGTCAATAACAAGTTATGGGTTGGAAAACACACAAAGAAAAATTCAAGAGATGGAACAAATGGAAAATAAGATGGATGAAAATAAGAAGTGTTGGAAATATTGTTTTCATTGATGTCAAAGACAAGGGGAGACTATAGATGTCCAAGATAAAGATTGCAAGATGAAGATTGTTGGAAATATTGTTTTTGGATTTTTGATACTCAATTGAAGTAAAATGTATCTTACACTGATTCACCCTCCCTCTCAGTATAAGCACAATAGTAAATCAAAGCACAAGAGTTTCTTGGAGTTTTAAGGGTGCACTATGAAGGACTAAGGTCTATGATGTTTCAAAGTGCATTTTTTTGAGGTTGTGATGTTGTAGTCTAGGATTATATTTTGGGAATGATTCTATGAGGTTCACTAGGGTGTGAAGGCTAAATATGACTAGGGTTTTAATTCATGTCGAGGAAATGAAGCAAAGAGAGGTGTTGGAGAATTAAAGTTAAGGGTATGAAGATGTTATGATACATGAAGTATGAATCATGCAGACGAAGTCAAAAATACTCTGGGTATGGAAATCTTAGGTTGGTGCATATACAAGTCTTATTGAGTTGGTGGTCAGTTAAGGATATTGGTGTCTCCAGAAGGTTGGTGCCTAGACAATATCTTGTTGAGTTCATGCTTAGTTGAGGATATTGGTGTCTCCATTAGGTTGGTGTCTACAAACTTTCTAACAGTGGGTTGGTGCTTACAAACATTTATAAAGATAAGTTTTTGTGGTTTTATCCGCAAGGGTTTCCACGTTAAACTCTGTGCATTGTGATTTGAATTTAAATGTGCTAATGAAATATTGATGATATAAGTGCTAAGGAATGATTGATGAATGTTTAAATAAATTAAAAATAATATTATAGTGATTCACCTCGCCCCCTCTCAATATAAGCATAAATTCAACAAGAAGGACATGAAAAAAAAGATGGATGAAAATATGGAAGAAATGAAAAAATCTATAGAAACCATTCTCTTACAAAAGATCCATAATAGGGACATGGAAACCCAAGGAAATTATGAAACTAAGGATAAGAAGGTTGTTGAGATTCAATCACATATGGAGAACATTTTGTCACATTTGGAGAGCACAAATACTGGAGAGCATTTTGTCACATTTGGAGAGCACAAATACTGAATATCAAAATTATGATCATTCATTACTCCAAAATCCACTTCATTAGGGCTTCAAGTTGGCACCAAGGAACTAATTCATTCCAAACATTGATGTGAGGAAGTTTTATTGTAAATATCCTATAACATGGATATTCCAGATGGAACAATACTTTGATCTAAACTAAGTTCCAAGCTCACAAAAGGTACCTATTGCATCCTTGTATTTATAAAATGATCAATTTGTTTGGTATCAATGGCTTTGTGAAATAAAAAAGATTTATATTATCTCTTGGTCCATTTTTATGGATTAATTGATATTACATTATGGGGATATTAAGAGCAATACATTCTTTAGTCAATTGATACATCTTAGGAAAAAGGGTCCAATTACAGAGCACATTCAACAATTCCAAAAGATCAGTCTCGGGGTAAAGAACATTCTTGAGGACAATTTGTTAGATCTCTTTATGGGCACTTTAAAGGAGAACATTCAGCATGAGGTGTGTCTCTTCAAATATAAATCCCTAGAGAAAGATTTCAGTATGGAAAGGAAAGTGGAAAGCAAAATATGGTTACTAGAAGGGTGACCACTAACAACTATAGAGAGCACCATCCTCCCTCTCCTAACATCACTCAACCAACAAGGTTGGCACTTCAAAAAATGGATGAAAGAATAGAAAAGGGACTATGTTTCAATTGTGACATCAAGTACAGTAAGGGACTTAAATGTAGTGAGAAGAAATTATTCTACATAGATTTTAAAGAGGAAGAAGATCAAGAATTGGAACCATCACAAGATCTAGATCTAGAAGAGACTACTCCATAAATATCTTATCATGCATTGGTTGACATCAATACTCAACAAACCCTCAAGACACAAGGATACATCAAAAAGAAAAAGGTAATAATGTTGATTGATTCTGGTAGTACCCATAACTTCATCAATTACAAATTACCAAAAGATCTCAATTGGTTTGTATTTCCAACACTACAGTTTCAAGTAATGATTGCATATGGAGGTACCATGAATTCTTTTGGGAAGTGCCATAGTATAAAGCTCAATATGGGGGAGTATTTATTGGATAGACTCATGATATCCATCCAAATGGGTGGTGTTGATGTCGTATTAGGGGTCCAATGGTTACAATCATTGGGAACAATGACCCATAATTTTCAAGATCTTTTCCTAATATTTTCCTCAAAAGGAAAGGGAATTGAGTTTAGAGGTATTTTAGGGAAACCCTCTAAGGTGATAAGCTCCAATAACATAACAAAATTACTCAAAAAGGGACACCACGGTGTAATTTTACAATTGTCTGATGTTCAAATATCTATATCCTCTACTCCAATGGATCTCTAAATAGTTATTAACAACCATTATAATGTATTTGGAGATATTCCTAATGGTTTTCCACCTGTTCGGGATCATGACCATGCTATTCATTTGGAACCAGGTAGTGTACCACCTAAAATTAGGCCTTACAAGTATCCATATGCATAGAAGAGTGAGATTGAGCGTATGATCCAAGAAATGTTAGAGACAAACATCATTCAACCTAGACAGTTTTTTCTCTTCACCAATAGTGATGGTTACGAGGAAGGATGGTTCATGGCGTATGTGTCGAAATTATAGACAACTCAACAAAATGACCATCAAAGATAAGTTTCTTATTCCTATCCTTGATGGATTATTAGATGAATTGCATGGAACAATTTTCTTTACTAAGTTGGATCTTCGTCCAATATATCATCAAATCAGAATGAGGTAGGAGGACATGCCCAAAGCAACGTTTAGAACACATGACGGTTATTATGATTTGTTGGTTATGCCATTTGGACTTACAATTGCACCATCAAAATTTTAAATCTTGATGAATTCTATTGTCAAACCCTTAGAAAATTTGTGTCAGTATTTTTTATGACATACTAATCTAGAACAAATCTTGGGAAGAGCATGTACAACATGTTGAAAGAGTATTACAACTTTTGGAAGAGAAACAACTTTATGCAAAGACCGCAAAGACTTCCAAGTGTGCCTTTGGGTTTCAAGAAGTGAAATATTTTGGTCATATTGTATCTCATGAAGATATAAAAGTGGACCCTAAAAAAATTAAAGCTATGAGAGAGTGGCTAATTCCCAAAACCTTGAAGAAACTTAGAGCATTTTAAGGATTGATAGGATATTAATACAAGGTTGACAAGAAATATGGTCAAATAGACACACCTCTAACAACATTATTAAAGAAGGAAGCATTCTCTTGGACTCAAGAAGCAACCAAAGCTTTTGAAAAAGTTAAGGAGGCCATGTTTTCAACTTCTTTCCTAGCCACACCTGACTTCAAAAAAAAATTATTATATTGTGTGATGTCTCGTGCCATGGCATTGGTGTAGTTTTAATGCAAGACATAAGGTCTCTTGCTTTTGAAAGAAACCGACTTAATGGAAAAAACTTACTCAAATCCATTTTTGAAAAATAAATGGTGACCATAATACATGCAGTTAAGAAATAACGTCATTACCTAATAGGAAGACACATCAAAGTAAAAACATATCATGATAGTTTGAAGTAATCCTTGGAGCAACAATTATCTTCATAAGAGCAACAAAAATGGGTTACAAAGATGTTAGGTTGTGATTTTGAAATTATCCACAGGAAAGGAAAACATAATACTGTAGCAGATCTACACTTTCAAGGATAGAAGAAGAAACAAAGGGTTCACTATGTGCTATTTCTATTTCACAATCTGATTGGGTGGAAGAAGCATAGATATAACTGAAGCAAGACAAAGAGGTATGCAAGATCATTCAACAATTACAAGAGGACCCGAATGCATTAGACAAATTTGTGTGGAAGAATGATTTGCTATGGCATGATGATCATCTATATTTATGTAAAAATTCCCAACTCGAACATAAGGTCCTTTTGGAATTGCACACTTCTCCTATAGGAGGAGATTCAGGGTTCTTGAAAACTTACCACAGGATCAAGAAATATTTTTTTGGGGAAGGTCTTAAAGATGATGTTAAAATTTTTGTTTTTCAATGTATGGTAAACCAATAGAATAAAGGAGAGACAATCAACATGCCAGGTCTCCTATAAAACCATTAGCTATACGAAGTCAACGTTGTGAAGAAGTTTCAATCGATTTTATTACAAGTTTCCTCAAATCGGAAGGAAAGTTTGTTATCATGGTACTATTGGATCGACTGACAAAGTATGCCCATTTTTTATCTCTTTCTCATTCTTTTAAATAAAGTATGGTAGCTATAACATTCATGGAAATATTTTAAAAGATACATGGAGTCCCCAAGATTATTGTAAGTGACAGAGATCTAATTTTCACAGAAAATTTTTGGACTAGAATATTTTCTTTTTTAGGTACTCAATTGTCTCACGACTCATCTTGTCATCCTTAATTTGATGGGAAAACTAAGATTGTGAATAAATGTATAGAAGGATATCTCCATTTCTTTACATTTGATAAAAAAACATCATGGGTCAAGTGGTTTCCCTTCACATAATGGTGGTGTTATCTAAACTAACCAACAAGTGGCGAAAAATAAGGGACACAATAGCCAATGTCACCTCGATATAGGTCCTGCACTTCGAGGGTGACTAGGTCACTCTAGGGAGGCGATCACGGTGACCCTAGGGGATTGAGATGAATGGAAGGGAAGGAAGATGAGTATCGCCCTAAAATTCAATGATGGAAGAGTAAAGTGGCTTTGATGACTCGTCTCCGTGTGTTCTAAGGTTGGAAAGTCTTTGGATGCCTGCAAAGGGTGTTTGTACCTGCTCGAGACACAAGAATATCCACACTTGCATATAGTAATGTTAGGTGGACAAGCAAGTTAATCTTGTTGTCTCTAATTGAAAAAATAATCAATGATATATACTAGAACATAAAATAAAATAATGGCTGCAAAATAAGCACTAAAAGTCCAATTGAATAAGCACGAGACAAGCTAGTAAAAACTACTTTAACTCAACAATGATAAATCAAGACTTTAGAAAAATAGCAAAGATGTCATAAAAATATAATTGCAGTGATATTTATCATCCTTATGGCTTTAACAAACTTATTATTACAGAAAAATATTTAACCACTAATACTTGCTAAAAACTTGCCAAAATATGTGTTATACTTAGTAGATTATGTGGGCAGATTTTAGGCAATTTTCAACGGTTAAATTAGGAGGTATTGAAGAGTTTGGTTAGGGTTGATGGATATAGGTTAAACTTGTAACACCAAAAATAAATACTTGGAGTAATGCGACGCCCTATTGGCTCAAGAAAGCATTTATAACACAGATTTGATTCCACTAGGAACAATTTCAAAATCACGAAATTTCACATTTACCAAGGGAACAATTTATATCTCCAGTGCAACAAGTGATGACTAGTGCCTTTAATGGTTGGGTTAATGGATTCAAGAAAATAATAAGATAGAGATACTACCTTCCTTGGGGGTGTAAATCCTCTTACTCCCCAAGGAAAGTATCCCTAGCTAGGGTTTAGAGTAAGAGGGTGTATGCTCTTATACTTCTCTTAGTAAACCCTTGCTAAATAAAAAATACTTGAACAAAATTATGATGGAGGCTAAGGTGGGGGTGTATGCCCTTATACTTCCCACCTATCTCTAGCAACAATTATCCTTGACTTGAAACACAAATGATAGCACAATGTAGATTTTCTTACCAATTCAAGGAAAATATGCTAAGATAAACAACCACAATAGCAAGAGAAAATCCTTCCAAGGCTAGCACATACCAAATAACCAAGAAAGATAGACACAAATAATATCACAAGAGATAAATAGCTAAAGATAGAAAAAAATTCAGTCTAGTGCCTCTCCAAATGGGAGAGATATATGTTAAAATGAGATTTCATTATCTCTATTTATACCAAATGTTTATCACATAGTTTGTCCACATAATTTTAGGGTAAAGCATAAGATTAGGGGTCAACAACCCTGATCTTTCCCCTTTACAAAATAATATTAAACAATTCAATCTAATTTTTACTTTTTTCACAAATGAAAACCCTAAAATAAGACGTCACCCTTCTAGGGTAACATTTTTTTCACTTTTAGGTCAATCGTTGAGTCAGAGATGATTGAGTTGGGCCTCCAAAGGCCATGTGTCTCTGATCCAACTTATATTCCATGATCCAAGGGTTCCTTCCTTGAAAATGTTCCATTTTTACTCATCACCACCTCAAACCCCTCAAGCATGACGCCAAGCCCCTTAAGGTGATGTTTTAGGTCTCTAAAGCAAATCGTTTGGCTTGTGAGGGCATGGTGAGGTTGTACAAGGTGCCTTCTATTCCTCCAAAGGTTTGTCTCTGTCATCTAGCAGGTGGTCCCTTTTCATCCAACCTTTAGGATTCAAGCCCCGTAGAAGCCCAAGCTAGGCTTGCTCTTCCAAAATTGTCCACCAACTAGGTCTTACAAAGACAAATAAGCACTCTCTCCAAGGATCTCAATTCATAATATCATGGTGAGTAAATCAAATCAATAAATGAGCCACCTAGTGCATCAAAGATTACCTGGTCAAACAAGTAAGTTCTCAAACACATTATGAAACTTTCGAAGCTTGGATATGGGAGGGTTGACGAGGTGCCCTATTGGGTCAAACAAGTAAGTGCTCAAACACATTATGCAACTTTCCAAGCTTGGATATGGGAGGGTTGACGAGGTGTTCTATTGGGTAGATCTTCCTGTAGGTCAAGGAGTGTTTCCCAAGTGATCCCTCTATAAGCCATGTGAAGTAGATGAAGTGGTTATGGATCAAAACTCACTAGGCATGGGGTTCATGACATACAAGGGGTTGTAGTGTCTCATTCATGGGTGCCTTTGTAGAGGGTGTGTGGCACCTTTGTTTGCAATGTAGTCTTTCTAAGCCCATCCTATTGTCATTCTTTTCTTCTTTTGTGTTTTAAAGGATGAGTTGAAGGCCACTATGTTGGCATGGTGTTGAGATGATGACAGTGTCACTCACAAATATCTGTGGAAATGAGAAGGTTGGCTCGTGATGAGACCCCCTTTCTCTCAGTTGTGTGACTGAGATCCATTACCCTGCTTGGTGACCAGATGATGTCAATATCATTCTGCATAGATACCCATGATCATGATAGGTCGACTCGTTATGAGACCTCCTATCCTCCAACTAACCCCTTAATCATTCATTATTATTCATTCTTGTAGGTCCCCCTTTTCTTATAGAGAATTGTTTCATTGCTTTCTTGGGGTATCCCTGGGTGAAGTATTTGGAAGGTTGATATATAGGATTTATCTTCTTAGCCAACAAAAATCCCTCTTGGCCTTCAAACACTTCTTTCCATGGAATGAGGGACAACCCCTTCTTGGGTCAATACACCCTAAAATCCCAAGAGATAAGGAAATGGGGGGTTATGGGTGATGAAAAGTGGTAAGTATGGCTAGGAACGGTATGATGGATTTTCAAGGGAGTTCCTAGTAGCAAACCCATTCCCAAGGAAGACCACTTACTAGGATATAATGTCAACCACCAAGGTGAAATGGGGAAAAAGGCATAATGTCCAAGCATATGTCATGAAATCTAAAGAAGTATAAGATACAACATACTCAAAATGCGTCAAATATTGAAATGGCACTCACCATAATACCTGACTTGTACCTCATGGAGCAAGTCCTAGTGCCTTTCAGAAGCCAACTGGTGTGGTGGATGCCTGTTATAGCAATATTTTCCTCACCCTATGCAATATTGCATAGAGGGCCTTATTACATTTCCCTATGCAGACTTATCTTCCCTGTGATAAAATCCAGAGACAAAAATACAAAATTTTCCACTTGTACGCATATTGACTACTATACAACAAGCGTATACATAGTGTGCTCCACTATAGCCCACGTACTTTGGGATTTGTGCCAGAAAAAGTAAATTAAATGTCGGGTTTCCATGTCACGACATGAGATCTCTAATCCTTGGACTTCCATATACTTGAAACGTTTCGACTCAGCCCTTCAGTTCCATTTTGAAGGCTATAAATGGGCCAATTCCGAACTATGGAAAAGGAGAAAGAATTCAACTTTGAGAGCAAAGTTACTTTGGAGAAATTATTTACTTCATATTGAGTATGCATCCCTTTATCCTTTAAGTCCGAACACAGTGTTCAGCCCCCAAGATCTTCCCTTATTGATTGAGAACCTCATTGTTTCTCTCTTATGATCTTGCCTTTGGTGGAGGATTGAAGTGGTGGAGGCCCAACTGGAAGGAACTTAGTTTCTGTCATTTATTAATAGAAATACTCTTTTCTCATCCAATTGATATCTTGCAAATATATTGAATTATTATTCCATGGGTGTATCTGTCACGTTTATTAAAGGATTATGTTATCTAATGTGCTAACCTTTTATATTACCACCATATGCTTTCTTTTCTTGTTTGTTAAGAACTTGTCGTAGGTATATTTCTTTGGGTCAAAGTGCTCAATAGTGGACATCATTGAACATCAGGATGAGGTAGTGTTACACATTATTTTCGTCATCCTTATGATCGTTAATGATGTAAACCTATCTATTGCCTTTAGAGGGGTCACAGTGACCTGAATTCCTGAAGAGAGAAGGAAGAAGAACTTTTCCTGAGAAAAGAAGTTGTTTTTTTCTAT
>ML787744.1:34318-51487 GCA_009831015.1 Picea engelmannii | reverse complement strand
GTTTCTGTATGCAATGGAACATATATGTGTAACAGAGTATGAATAGCACAGAAAGAATGCCATTTGCTTAACAAAAGTCTTCAGGAGAGTAAACAATGTCTTCAAGAACCAGCAAGAAAATGTTATAAATCCGGAGCTCAACACTTCTCCAAGGCAATTAAATTAACATATGTGTTTGAGTCAGGGAGTGGAGAAATCCAATGTTTAATTGGTAAGGACAGAAGGCTCCGCTCACACCAGAGTTAATCACGAGTTCGTGTGAAGTCGATTGAAGGGATATCCCCCCGATACCTTCCTAGACTCAGAGATATTTCTGGGGATCTATTTGTATCTAGGGATCTTGTTAGTGCCTTTACCTCCATGAGAGACAGTGCTTTCAAGGTTTCAGGTTTTTCTACCCTGCCCATACGGTGGACCTGACTTATGACTTCTCACCTGTGCATCGGTTATACAATGGTTTATTAGTTGCTTGACTTAAGTGTCTCATAGGTTACTTGTAGGGGTTATTCTGAAGGTACCCTGGGTCAAATAAGGGTCGGACAACACAAAACCTTTATGGAGGATTACATCTCTAGGGGGACCTGACCGACTGGTTGTTAAGCCCACGAGGGCCCTTATAACTGATTTTGTTACCTCCAATATTTAGCAGGGAGTCTCAGGCCCCTCTTGGGTGAGACATACCTTCTTTAGGGAGGGAGGCCACTCATCCACTTTACCCTGTTTGCATGCATTTTGGTCGTTTGACTTTTGGTGTGATCTTTGATTACTAGTTGGCCTTAAGAGTCTATACAGAGTTCTCATTATCATGGATAGTGGAGTTCCTTTGGCTCCCTCATTTATTGCTACCTACCCCATGATGCCTACTCATGTCATGGGGACGAGTCCTTCCATTTTTCATAATGGTATAAAGAACTATGGCACTCACAGGAACCGATATGCATGGATGAGATAGATTACCCACATGAACCGGGGGGATGAGTAATATAGGCAACATGGAGAACCAACAATATTGATATGAGCGGTATGTTTCCCATAGCCCCCATTTATCATTACATTAGAATCTGTCTGGGAGGGGCATGCATAGAACAAATCAAAGAAAATTCTACATTGACAACATGTGTAGAGAGAGTGCAGTGTACAATAAACCTGAAATTTCTACATTTTGGTCTTCTCTTGTGGCGATTCACCAGCTTGATTCCAAGCCACCTGTAAAACCTATGCCCTATACCTAGACCATGGATTCAATATCCATTTGTTACATTTCTGCAAATCAGTTTATAGGAAAGAGCATATCATCCTAGATGGAAAGGTTAAGGGTTTGAACCAGAAGTTTAGTCTTGTTACGAAACCCTAAGAAAATTTTAAAATACTAGGGATATTACGAAACTCTAAGAAAATTTTAGAATACTAGGGATGTTTATAGAAGAAAATCTTCACAATTTATATGACAATGAAAATTTTGGGCTACTTCTGGTCAACCTATCACAATTATTATTTTCATTTTGTGAGATACAAATTGCATGTGTCTTTTAATTCCGCATGTGCCCTCCCTCATGGCCCACACAAATCCTAATCTAGCCGCCACAATTCATATTTTTATTAAACTTGATTTTTTTATTATTAATTAATAAACTTGATTTTTATTAATAATTATTAATTATGGCTGCATGCAGAAAACAAATCAAAACAAAGGCCCCATCAACAACATGTGGAGAGAGAGCTCAGTGTACAATAAACTTGAACTTCCTACATTTTGGTCGGGGATTCACTCGGTTGATTCCAAGCCACTTGTAACACCTATGCCATGTAACTAACCAAACGATGGCTTCAAAATCCATTTGTTACATTTTTGCTAATAAGTTTATAGGAAGAGCGTATCATCCTAGATGGACAAGTTAAAGGTTTGAACCATGAGTTTATCTTTCCCTAAGAAAATTTTAGGGTAAGATAAACTCATGGTTCACCCTAAAGACACAAATTACTCGTGTCTTTAAATTCGGCCCCGCATGGTCCACACGAATCCTAATCCAAGTGCGACAATTCGTATATTTTTATTAAAATCGAATCCTTTCCATGATCATAAATTTTCCCTGAAGAAATCCTTGGACGGAAGGGATATTATTCCATCATATAAAATAGCATAATGACAACTTTGGTCTTCCCCATTCCTCTTTTGTCCACATGGCATACTTTGAATGGTTTTATCTTTTACATCACATGTTATTTTAATTCATCTATCCTATTTCCATAAATTATATAGAAACTCTTTTAGAAGGTGTTCATGGTTCATATGGAAAGGTGTTTGTCACATAATTAACATGTTAAGAATCCTTATGTTTTGATCATTCAAGCATTGTTCGTCTCTACATAAATTAAGGGTGATACCAAACACTATGTTTCATGAAATATAGGTGAGCGATGCTAAAATTGAACCTGAGGTGAGCTTATTCGTTTGTTTAAATGATGTTTATGTCTCACAATATGCAGAAATATGAACAATGATTTGCCATATTGTCATTGCAAATGGGTTGAATAGAACAAGGTTTTATTCATTTGAGATGTGTCAACTATGATTAATGTCTCACTATTTGGTCATTTTATGCATTGACTCGAGGTTAAGGCACCCTTCGATGCAATTTGAAATGTAAAACATCATAGCATTTCATCTATAAATGATTTTGGGTTTCAGTGTCTTTTCAAATTTATAAATTTGAATTATTTTCGGTTAAAGTATTTGGTTAGAGTTTAATTATTAATGTTACATTTATATTAATTAATGTAATGGTACATTAATGTATCATTAATGTTACAATAATGTTAATAAAGATAATTATCTTACATTAGTGTTAATTATATTACATTAATGTTAATGATATTACATTAATGTTAATAATGTTATAATAATGTTACATGAGTATAACGTAAATAATGTTACAATAATGTTACATAAATATAATGTTAATTGATATTGATGAAACAATAAATACACTAGTTGAGGAAATAGTGATGCATGATCATCTTTTACATTTCATTTATTTTCATCAGTTTGTAATATTTTCTAGAGGTTTCTAGGGGTATCTTGTTTTGGCATGTAATGTAACAAATTAGTTCATTTAGGATATTGTTGAGTAATTTAGGGACATGTTTTTGGTTAATATTTTTGAGGATATGAATCCATCCTTCTGGAGATTCGATCAATTCCTCTCCATAATTGTATGTAATCGGAATAAAACCCTCGGGGAGAGAAATAATGCAAAAGGGGGTAGAATAGGGAAAGTGCAGAGTGAAGTGAGTTGTCTGTTGAGTAGAGCTCAGAGAGAAAGATTGTATTTCTGGTTCATTAATAGAACATCGAGATTATATTGTGTGTATCATTATGATTTTTCTCTCAATTTGTGTAATCATTTAATTTCTGTCACTAGAAGCACAATTTCTCTGATCATTACCCTCTCATTTTAGTGTCACTTTTGAAATTGATGAGTTGCTATATTAATTTGTTAAAAGTTAAGTTCGAAGAGGAATCCTTGGATTGAATTCAAGGTTGGATGCATTAAATATATTGATAGGGGAATCAATATATGAGAGGAGAAGTACAGATATTGGTCCATCCAAATCCAGAGTTACCTAAGAGTCTATTTCTAAAAAAATTTCAATACAAAGATTTTCAGATTTTCAAGGTTCCTATGTAAGGTTCCACCCGAGGACTAGTGAAGTTATCTGAAATATGAACTAAGCCAGGTCATCTGAGTGTAAGGTTCCACCTGAGGATTAATGAAGTTATCTGAAATCCAAACTAAGCCAGGTCATCAGGGTTCAAAGTATCAAGGAAGCCAGATATCAATTGGGATCCAAATTAGTGAAGTGTATTCGAGTTTTGGCAGAGTAAAAAGAATTTGGGGTTAAAAGTTTCCAAGAGGCCGAATATCAATTGAAATCTGGATAGGTTAAGTTTATTTTAGATTCGGGCGAAGGAAATCATCCGAGGTCGAGAGATTCGAGGAAGGTTGATATTAAATTGGTTCAAGATTAAAGAAGTTTATCTGGCATCCAGACAAAAATAAAGTCATTTGGGATTGCGGGTGTCAGGGAACTATATATTGTTGGGATATCCAGATATGTATGATTCCACCAACAAAGTTATGTCATCGACACAAGAAAAATGTTCTACAAAGAAGAGAATGGGCACAAAGGAGCAGTTTTGATTTTGTGGCGGCATCAATTTTGGTATCAGAGCAGAAACAAGAAAAACCTAAAATTGTTCCAGCAGAGTTGAAAATGGATATTTGATGTGCTAAATGGGAAGGTTTTTTCTTTCACCATTATCAAATTACATTCCTGAAGGTCCCGTAGAAAAATTTATTTGTCAACAAATGGAATTTAGGGCCAGAGGAAGAGGAAGACTTATCGCTAACCCGGAAATGATTGAATAAATGAGAAATCTCCAAGTACGGTTGGAAGCTTCCCAAATAAAAGGTGTTGACACAGGATATGTCAGCGACAGAGAAGAGGAATCTCCGGAGGGAGAGGAAGATCTTGAAGAAGAAAATGTTTAAGTAAGGTTGGTCAGAGCTATCATGGGAATAAGCTCCAAATAAAAGATGTAGGTGCTAATGTATGAAGTCAATTTGAATGTGGATGAATTAATGGATTGAATTAGCACCATGGATACATATTTCAAGTATGAAAATGTAGCAGACGAGAAGAAGGTAAAGTTTGTTGTGACAAGAACTTGAAAGTCTCTGGATCCAGACTACTTGAAGTCTATTTCTAAAACATTTTGGATACAAAAATTCTAGATTTTCAAGGTTCCTATGTAAGCTTCCACCTGAGAATTAGTGAAGTTATCTAGAATCCGGACTAATCCAGGTCATCCGGGTTTGCAGTATCAAGGAAGTCAAATATCAATTGGATTTTGGATTAGTTAAGTGTAATCGAGTTCTAGCAGAGTAAAGAGCGTCTGGGGTTAAAAGTTTCCAAGAGGTCGGATATCAATTGTGACTCGAATAGGTTAAGCGTATCTGGGATCTCGACGAAGGAAATCATCTGGTGTCAAGAGCTTCAAGGAAGGCGGATATTAAATTAGTTCTGTATTAAAGAACTTTATTTGGCATCTAGACAAAATAAAGTCATCCTAGTTCGTGTGTGTTAGGGAACCATATATTGTTGGAATATCCAGATATGTATGATTCCACCAACATAATTCTATAATCGACACAAGCAAGAGGTTCCACCGAGAAGAGAATGGGCTCAAAGGAGCAATTTTGATTCAATGGTGGTGTCAAATATTGAATGTAAAACTTCATGGTAGAAATAAACATCATTGCATATATAGTCATGTTTGAGTGAAATATATAAATGTGCCAAGTAAATTCTTTGCTAGTAATGTTACATTAATGATACATTAATATTACAATAATGTAACATTAATAATGTTAATAATGATAATGCTAATAATGTTACATAAATCTAATGATAATAATGATACATTAATGTTAAAAATGTTACATCAACGATGCAACATTAAAGTTAATAATGTTGCATAAATGTAATGTTAATTGATATTGATGAAAGGATAAATGAAATTGTCTAGGAAATAGTGAATTTAAATCTTAATAGCATAAATAAACATCATTGCATTTAAATATTCAGAGTAGCTATAAACATAATTAATTATAAAGTTTGAATAAAATTAATGTATTTTTGGTTTGATGAACAATTTATTCTTAAACTGTATTAAGTTTTGATGACCAGTTTAATCTTAAACGGAAAGGTAACATAATAAATGTTGATCTGGCTCATTCCATTCAAGTTGTTCATCTTATTACATTTAAAATGTCACAATATGTCTTAATATTAATGTTTCCTTGTTAATTTATGAATGTGAAACATTATCTCTCGTATTTTCACTCATTAATTTAATGTCCTCTTCTTGGATGTCACAAATATTGATGTCAAGCTCATAAAATTATTACTCTCTAAATGTGTCCATGTGACATATTGTTCAAAGTAAACTACAAGACCAACTTCAAACATAACATATATTTCTCTTCACGTCTCTCAAATAATATTAAGTTATTGATCATATATTTTTTACTTTTAAATCACCACTATATCACATTGTTTTACAATGAACCTCTTGAAATATTACTATTAAAATCTCTTATTATGCAATAACATTAACATTTTATTCAACAATATGATTTCATATAACTGTTGTAATGTGGCATTTTTTTAACTTGCTCTCCTATTCTATTGCTCTTAAAACAATAATGTTTTATAAAATTTATCTTGACCATACTATAAACTTCTTCATGCCACAATATAACTCTCAAGGAAAAACATAAAGTTATATAACCCTTTATGAACATCGCAATTTGACAAAAACCACCGACAAACGTACAATTTGACATTAGTAAAAAAATATCTACTTCACAATATGACAACCAATTGGAATGTGTCCCAAATGAAGCAACCCCTTATGTAATGTTGCATTGTGACATAACCGAGAACCTAGAAATTTGAATAGCTCAATAACATAAATGTCTCAATGAAACATAACCATACTCAACCTTAGCCAACCTTGCTCCACCATAGTGACATCGGGACCCATGGGCTACCATAATGAACCATTGGAAACCACAATATACCCATGTTAGCCATGGTTATGCTAATATAATCCTTACAACATAACCCAACCCTTCATGTATTTCGCAATGTGACATAACTATCGAGGAACATAGTGTTTCCTTATAAGTTGACCTAGTTGAATATCAAAATGAAACATTAACCATACTCAACCTAGCCAACCTTGCTCCACCATAGTTATGTCACATTGTGAAATACATGAAGGGTTGCGACATAACTATCGATGAACATATTGTTTCCTTATAAGCCAACCTAGTTGAATATCAAAATGAAACATTAACCATACTCAACCTAGCGAACCTTGCTCCACCATAGTGACATCGGGACCCATGGGATACCATAGTCAATCATGGGCTACCATAGGCTAACCATGTTAGCCATGGTTATGTTGATATAAGCCTTGCAACATAACCAAACCCTTCATGTATGTCATAATGCAACATAACTATTGAGGAACATACCATTTCCTTATATGCCAACCTTGCTGAATATCAAAATGAAACATCACCATTCTCAAACATCTCACTTTAACATAACTCATAAGGACTTTTTCTATTTGAGACAACCATAAATGAACAAGCTATGGGGTGTAATGTTGCAATGTGTCTGAACCCAACATATCCCTACATGAACATTGAAATGTGATGCCCATGGACAAAACTTACTATGTGATGAACATTTCCCTTTGTCAGATTATGACAAACATTTCCCTACATTGTGATTTTTCTAACATTTCCCAACATCGATATGTGACGAACAATCCCAATGTCACACTTGTGTTATCATATCCCAATGTCACAATGTGACAAACATAAATTCATTGTGTCATGAACATTTTCCAACCTTGGAATGTGATGAACATTTCCCAATGTCAACATGTGTCTAACATTGACCAACATCACAATGTGACTATCATATTCGAATGTCGAAATGTGGCAAACATTTTCTAACATTGGAATTTGATGAACATATCACAATGTTAGAATGTGTCTAACATTGGCCAACATCGCAATGTGACTATCATATTTCGAACGTCAGAATGTGGCGAGCATATAAAAATGTCGGATTTTGATTAATATTCCCCAACATCACAAAGTCACAATGTGGCATACAAAACCCTTCATTGCATTATGACGTACAAAACCCATCATCATGTTGTGACGAACATATCCCAAAGTCGCAACATGATGAACATAGCCCAATGTTGCAATGTTTGAAACATAGCCCAACGTCTGATGTAAAAGGCCCAATGAGACAAACATCACCCAACATTGCCCAATGTCACAATGAGATGAAGAAACTCTGTTATCGCAATCTCACAAACAAAACTTGATCAACATTCCAATGCAACATTGCTATAATAAACTATGGTTAAACACAATCAACATGGTTTACCATAATCATATCCACATGATATAGTAAGGTCAACCATGGTCATGGTGAACCATAGTCAACCTCAATCATGGTCAAAGACAGTCAACCATGGTCAAGGTCAACCATGATGAGTAATAATCAAGCTTGGTCCATGTAAAGCTCAACCATGATTACTCATATTCAACCATGGTAAACCATATTCAACCATGGTCAAGGTCAACCATAGTCATCGTCATGGTCAACTATAGTCAACCATTGTGAAGGGCATGGTCATGGTCAACTGTAGTGATGGTTAAGGTCAACCATGATCAAAGTCAATCATAGTCATTCTCAACCATGGCCTTTTCCAATAATGGTCAACTATGGCCTATTATTGTCAAACATGGTTAACCATTGTCAAACATGGTCATGGTCAACTAAGGTCAAACCACAATCAATGATGTTCCTATTCATGTTCAACCATGGACAACTTTGATCAACCATAGTTAACCATGGTGTATGTCAACCACAATCAACCATGGTCATGCTCAACAATGGTCAACCATACTAAACCAAAGTCAACCAAGGTCTACCAAAGTTAACCATGGCATGGTCATTGTTATGGTCAACTAAAGTCAAATGTATTCAACCATTTTGCTGGACATGGACAACCATGGTTTACAATGATCAACCATGATAATCCATGGTCAAATATAGTGATGGGCATTATCATTTTTTGTCAGTCATAGTCATGGTCATGGTCAACCATATTCATGATAAACCATAGCCGTGGTCATGGTCAGTTGGATTTAACTATGGTCTGTTTCATGCTCAACCACAGTCAACCATGGTCATGCTCATGGTCAACCATAATAAACTGTATTCAACCATGGTCAACCATACTCTTGGTTAAATTTAGTCAACCATAGTCAATCACACTCAACCATGGTCATGGTCAACATGGTCATCCATTAATACATTAATTACATTAATGGTCATCCATGGATATTATTATTAATGTATTATTGCTTTATTAATGTACTATTAATACTTTATTACTTTAATGTATTAATGTACTATTAATATTTTAATACTTTAATAATGTAATAATGATTTATTAATGTATTAATGGTTGGGAGTTGCATTGGTCGTTAGATCTAAAAGGTGCACCTAATGAAATCTTCTGCCATTCCAGTTAAGGATGTGTAGAGATGTTGTTAGACCATGTCACGAAACTCACGGGGAGCGTTGAACATTATGCCAACAATATCCCCCTCAATGTTACTTGAGTTGGTCGTTAGATCCAAAAGGCACACCTAATGGAAATACGCTACCATCCCCATTAAGGATCTTCTGAGAGACTGTTAGACCATGTTGCAAAACTCACGAGAGCGTTGAACATTATGCCAACATTAATTAATAATCATTTAATACTTTATTAATGTATTAATAATTTAACTAATACTTTAAAGGATTGATGTAATAATATATTGTTAATGTATTAGTACATTAATAATGTATTGTTAATGTATTAATTAATTAATACATTACATAATTATTGTATTAATTAATTAATGCATGTATACTTTAGTACATTAATACTTTATCCATGGTCAAACATAGTGATGGGTAGGGTCATTTTTGGTCAACCATAGCCATGGTTATGGTCAACAATAGTCATGGTCATGGTCAAGGTCAATTCGAGTTAACTGTGGTCATGGTTAACCGTAGTCAATCATGGTCATGGTCATGGTCAACCATAGTCAATCACATTCAACCATGATTATAGTCATGGTCTTGGTCAATTCGAGTTAACTATGGTCATGGTTAACCATAGTCAACCATGGTCATGGTCATGGTCAAATATAGTCAATCACATTCAATAATGATCTTGGTCAACATAGTCATCCATTAATACATGATTACATTATTACATTAATAGTCCTCTATAAGTATTATTATTAATGTATTACTACTTTATTAATGTATTAATACTTTAATGTAATACTTTAATGTTGGGTATAAATTAGGAGGGTCAAGTATTTCAAGAATATTTGGCTCACAAAGAGAAACATGTGTGGGGAGGAGAAAACTCTCCACCCCAACTAATTGAACTACAATGACTTGTTGCCCCATCATTTAAATATTATGTGTCATATTGTTTTTTTTCATTTTTATTGTAAATACAAAAACATTATAGGTATAACATAATATTATTATGAAATTACATTTAACATAAGATCATCAAACTATTTCACATGAAATACAACACCATTAAAAACATAAACAAAAAATCTTAACAAATTACCTTGATATAGCAACTTGCACACAGTTTAAATTTTGAAAATCAACAAATAATAGGTTCCAACTTCTTTCTAAATCAACAAATAAGAGGTTCTAACTTCTTTCTATGCCTCAATTCATCATATATCGAATCACTGTAAAAAACAATCGACCAAACATTAAGTAGTATGCATGCAATGAGAAAAGGAAAAAGTAGTTACCAATAGTTCTTGTAAAAATAATAATAAAAGTTATGGATTGTAAATTTGTCAATAATTATGGTTATTAATATAATGAAATAATAAATATCACTGAATTATTTTGGATTTTTTTTTTTAAATATCAACTACTAATGTTTTCTAAAATGAAATAAAATAGAGCTTGCAAGAGAACAATTGCCCATGTTTATTTTATTATTAAGATTCAGGAAGACATAAAAAACAAAGGTGGGAAGGTGTTTAAATGTGGATTCTCCAAAACCAAATATAATGGGCCTTTAATGACAATTTCCATCACTACAATTGCAATTTAATATTAATGAGCCTTACCTCTGTGGATAGTTGCATGCAAGTTTTGAATCCTTGATTTCTTCTTCCCTGTCAACTTTCACCAATTGTGATACTGTCTAATTTCCAAAGAATCCCCGTCACTTGTAAATTGTGAGCATCCAGGTGCACACCTACACAACCTGTGCTATAATATTTGTAACTTATGCAATGTTCTATGCATGCAACTTGTAACTTGTACTATGCATGACCTTTGCTATAGAGTTTGTAACTTGTGTTATGTATGCTTTACACAAAAATAAACATTCAAATTTAGGAAATTGTTATTATATAATATATATTGTTATCATATATATATATATATATATATATATATATAGAGAGAGAGAGAGAGAGAGAGAGAGAGAGAGAGAGAGAGAGAGAGAGAGAGAGAGATTATAACTTGTGTTATGTATGATTTAAACAAAAATAAACATTCAAATTTAGGAAATTGTTATTATATATATATATTTCAAAAATCAAGTGAAAGTGAACGTCTATTAAAAATGGAAAAAACCGATCAAATTTAACCATTGCTTTAATGTATTTATGTTATAATGTATTATTAATGCTTTATTAATGTATTAATTAATAATACTTTAATACTTATTATTGTATTAATAAATTAACTAATACTTTAAAGGATTAATGTAATAATGTATTAATACCTTAATAATGGATGATTAATGTATTAATATTTTATTAATATATTAATTCATTCATTCATTAATACTTTCACACATTAATGTATTTATGTATTAATACATTAATTAATAAATCATTAATATATTAATACTTAATTAATGTATTAATTAATTAATACATTTATTAAATTTCAATTAGTCAATGCATTAATACTTTAGTATATTAATAATTTATCCATGGTCAAGCAAAGTTATGGGCATGGTCATTTTTTGTCAACCATATTCATGGCAATGGTCAACCATATTCATAATCAATCATAATGATGGTCATGGTCATGGTTAATTGGAGTTAAATATGGTCATGCTTATGGTCAACTATAGTTAACAATGGTCAACCTTAGTTAACCATAATCAACCATGGTCAACCATAGCCAATCATATGTTTGGATAACCAAAGTCAACCATACTCATGGTCAACCATTGTCAATCAAAGTCAACCATGGTCCTGGTCAAGGACAACGTGGTCATGCATTAGTACATTATTACATCAATGGTCATATGTGGATGTTATTATTAATGTATGGTAAAGTCTACTGAGGTATACATACCCTACCCCCCTCTGGATTTAAACTTGTGACCTCGTAGGTAATATTTTAATGTATATATGTAATAATGTATTTTTCTTTTACCTGGAATACTTCTTGGGAAACTAGGGTAAACCAGATTTTGTAGAAAGTCGAGGCTTTTAGGATAGCTTGCTCATTTAAGAGCTCAACATGTCACTTATGATAATTAAACTTGGGTGGGGGATAATACCCCTCAGCACAAACCACTAGGGTTAAACCCAATTGACTTATGTAACAATGTACTATTACTTTATTGATGTTGTAACACACCCATGACGAGGCATAAAAAAAATTCGCTTTTCCTTAATCTCTCTCTAGGTTCCCTCTTCTTCAATTGCAGGTTCTTCCAAACCTGCGGCTCTTTCCTAGCCCCTTTGAAGGGTTTGGGAAACAGGTGATAGCTCTCCATGCTAGCCCCCTTCCTTCATATGACCTCAGTCTATGACCACAGGCCTAACCAAAGGGTGCTTCACGACTTTGTGATTTCACATGTCGGGTATTTCCATGTGAGCCAACCCTAACTCTACCAACTCTCGAACTCCTAAACTCCGAGCTAGAGCCTAGCACGTGCTAGCTCCTCTGTCAGCCTTCACCAATGTGACCTCCGACTATGACCCGAGGCGAATCTCATGGGAGCTTCGCGACTTCGCGTGTCGGGTATTTGCGTGTGATCCAACCTTGACTTCCCTAACTTCTAAACTTGTGCTCGTGTCAAATCGACGGTCCACAACCCCCACGATCCAACGGTTCTTTTCTTTCCTTCATGTATTGGGACTTCGCATCTCGAGAGGTTGGAAGACCACTCACCTCACTTCTCCAGATTCCTGATTCTACGCTCACCTTAGATCGACGGTCCACAACTTTCTTCAATCCAACAACTCAGGTCAATTCGCAAATTCGCACTTCACAAGTCCTCACAACTCTGACTTTGACTTCCCTGAGTCACGAGTCAGCGAAATGTTGATCTCTTGCCACGTGCCCTTCCCAACACCAATGGATAGGATCAACTCCACTCATGTCCAATGACTTCTGATGATGGAAGGTTTGAATGACCTCAAAACTTGTCTCGTGTGCTTTCCTTGGGATCCAACGACTGTTGGTCCACGCACTTAGATCTAACAACTCAGATTTTTTCTCCTCTTTTCTACATGCTCCTCCCGTCTGTCTCTAATCCGACGGCCCAGATCCTTTATCGTGAATCGGAAGTTCGTGTTTCGCGACTTTGGAAAACAACCTCCTATGTTATCCAGACTCTCGAGTTCCTATTTCCTGAAGAATCTTTCACAACGAAAGGAATCAACGTTTCGATCGTTCCTTAGATCGACGAATCACTATCTCTCCTAGGCTTTCACCAGTTATGAAGGATTTAAGATCATTGCGCTCTTTCTCCTGGACTTAAACCTAGAAGGTCCTTTTGCACAAATCTTGCGCTCCTTCATATAATCTAGAACTTAGGTGGTTCTCGGTCTCTTCTTGCCTCGTAGAGAGTCTGTGCATATCTGCACTACCTCTCTTGAGCTTAACAAGCTCCGTCCTCCAAGGGACTGAGGATGACTACGAGGGTAGACATGTGTACATGAAACTATACCTAGGGTCGACGAACTCATAGTTCGTGGCTCTAGCTTATGCCACCACAGGACACACGCATTTACAAGTACAAGTCATGTCTGAACCATATAATTTCTTACTTGCCTAAATACATAATCAAGAAGAAATAGAAGGGATACAGTGTATCGATTAAGCAATCATGCACTTTCCTGAAATATTCATGGGATATCCAACTTTAACTCACATTACCACTTAATTACACAAGATATGTGATTACTTATCTATTACAGGTGTTAGCCAACTAAGTGACTGTGGGTGTTCATCCTTTGACCCTACCATAGGCTCATAGGCATTATTTCTTAGCACTTTGGCCACCCCCGTGCTAAGCCATGATATCACTAGGGAACTCTCGCAGTTCTCAAGGATTCTTTATCTGCTTCAGCTTTTGCTCGGGTTCTATTCTCTGTGAACTTTCAGATATTTCTCTCTCTGTTATGGCCCTAGCGAGGTTTATCAGATGCTCACTCAGCATCAAGCTCGCAGACTTCTTCTCATTATCCCCCTTGGAGAGCTCCACAGATCTCCCTTACGATATTTTTCACTCTCGTCTTTTGTCTCCTCTCTGGTTGTTCGTGTGTATCTATCTTACCTTCCTTATTTTGGAAGGTTCCCGACCCATCACGTTCCTTCTGTCAGAAGAAAGCTTAGGTCTGCAGGTCTTTGTGGTACTTCAGGCTGACATTCTACAGCTAGACCATGCTCCCATTCATGGGGGTGGTTGATAATTCAACCACTGGTCCTTTCTTCATTAACTGATTTCTCTCCTTGGGATCCGAAGGAGGTTTATCATCCTCATCAAGGGAAATTTGGGGTTATCTAATATAATGAACCCTCTCGTATAGTTTTCACATTCTTCCTCTAGTGATATCATGGCCAGTACTTTCAAGGCTTCACCCCCACAATTAGTTATTGGCAACTCAAATAATAATACATTTACATTGTCCACATGCCTTAGCATGGTACTATTTTATGATTAATTACAAAATGGGGGAAACAGGGATATTACAATTCCCTCCCCCTTAAAGGAAGACCGTCCTCGGTGTTCTTCCTCAAAAACACCTGTCATGCCTTTCTCATTCAGTTGTTTCAGAAATATTGATATTTCTCTCTCGGTTAGGTCCTTTTTCAGACCCTTAATATTTGTCACCTACTCTTGGTAACTCCTAGACAATCAAGCATGTTAATCATAGTTGTATGCGAAAAAATTCCATAAAAATTTCTAGGAAAATTTTCATAATCTTAGCACAATAATTATCTACGTAGTTTGTGGATTTGTATCCACATGGTTGTTTTGTTATCCAAGCTCATTGTTTTTCCTTGACATACCCATTGGGTGCATGATCCCAATCAATATATTACAATAACTATCAAGGTTTCATCTTCCTTGCAGTCACTCACCCTCCAGGCCCAAGCTCAAGCATCCCCTTCTCTGCTATACAGTCCCTTGGGTGATCCATTTTGCCTTGCCAAGGTTTTCTCACACAGGAAGAACTACCCACTGTGTTCATGATCCCAATAGTTTACAATAACTATTAAGGTCTCCTATTCCTTGTGGTCACTCACCCTCCAGGCCCAGGGTCAGGCATCCCCTTCACTACTATACAGTCCCTCGGGTGATACATATTGCCCTGCCAAGGTTTTCTCACACAGAAAGAATTCCAGAGACTCTATCGAGTCTTACAGTCAATGTGTCCCTCTGACTTGCTCTATCGAGGTGTCCCTCCGGCTTGTGTTACCTCAACACAATATATTTCAGGCGATCATGGATTTTCATGTGGTTCTCATGGCTCAGTAGTAGCCATTTTTCATTCTTTTCAGCTTGATAGCCTTCCGGCTCAACGAAAGTTAAGGATGAAGGTTACACTCCTTCTCCTGGCATAGAAATAGATAGGGACGAAGGTTACTCTCCTTCTCCCGACTCAGTCATAGATAGGGACGCAGGTTACTCTCCTCCCGAGTCAGTCTCTATTTCCTGTGATCAAAACATAGCCTTTTTCACAGTTCTTCCTTGAACTTGAGAACTCAGTCTCTCATCTCTGCACTCTTTGAAGATATTTTCCTTTCACCTGTATCATAGGCATACATAAATTCATGAGAAAATGTCATAAATATTAAATTCAGAATTTATTGTAAATCTGTTACCTATAGATTTCCAATTCTACATTTTATTTTCATATTTGTTCCGCACAAGAACCAGATTCATAATTATGGAACATTCCTTCCCATATCAATTTATCTCAGCAGGAAATTGTTCTTCCTTATGGGCTTACAATACTGCCATATCCAAGGCTCTTTCTTCCTGCAATTTATTCCTCAGCTAAACAAATTGTTACTTCTTATGCACATTATATTTCCATCGCATACTTGCAGTGGCTCACAAACAATTTCAGAATTGTGCATACTAACAATCAAATTTATTTTCTCAAAAAGGAAATACCATTCCTTGTAGTTTGGCTCAGCAAGCAATTGGTCTTCCTTATGGGATTACAACACTACCATATCCATGACTCTTTTCTCCCTACAATTCATTCTTTTCATAGCCAAACAAATTGTTAGTCTCTCATGCATCCATGTATATATATCTATATTCAAAACCATGCATACTAACAATTCATCACATCTATATAAACATGAAAGGGAATCCCATTCCTTGTCTATGCCTCATCTCAACATACCAAACTTTTAAAAACATAATTCAACATTTCAAAGGGTTTAACAAATGCGCCAATATTCATGGACACATTCATACCCAATGCACTCTTGCATTGATTTCAAGTTTGTCACACTTTATGATAGGTTCTTTGCCATGGTGTGTTGGAATTTAACCAATCTCTTCACCACATGGATTATTCATTTTCATTCACTCTTATAGAAGGACCATGATTCCTTCTCTATGCCGATAACGATCCCAAATTAGTACACACCAAACTCAAAAGTTTCATATGAATGCCCTTAAGCATTCTTCCTTCATTAATAACTAGGGTGCCAACACTCATGGCCACCCAATTTGTTTTCCTTCAACTCTTACACAATGTAAGTAAAACATTGGAAGGTCCTCCTACCTTACTGAAAAATCCATTGTCTGTCCTCTTATGCAAAATGAATTCTGTTATAACCTTATAATTCATAGTATCATCTGGTGACTAGAAATTTTTCACTCTGGGTGTATTTTGGCTTGCAAATAATATTTCATTTCTGCAAATTAGTTTCAAGGAAAGGAAAGGAAAGGAAAAGGAAAATTCATGATTTTGACGTTGAGTGGTTTCTCCTAACCCCATGGTGACAAAAGAAAGGGAAGCAATGCACCAAACCCTCAAAAAGGTCATTAAGCCTAAGTTTTTCCTCATATACTGCATTCGCACCTGGAGAATAAAGAACATGCTTAGATCGACGATCGATCTAGCGGCGCGTAAATCAACAACTGACAGTGGATTCCAGACCCCCTCAATTGTTCTGATTTTAACA
>ML787744.1:0-18040 GCA_009831015.1 Picea engelmannii | reverse complement strand
AGATGTAAGGACGCGAAGCCGATCCGGCTCGCTGAAATAGCTATTAACAAGAAGTAATCTGAGTAATGTGGTAACGTTTCCAGGATTTTGAATTTTGAGTGATAGATCACTCTCGATGTAAAGGACCCAGTGGCTTGCCAATTCACTGGCAGTCCATCTTCTTAATATAATCCATAACCGTTTTCGTTAAAAAAATAAAAAAATAATACAATTGTATTGGTAGATGAACCCATTTATGGAGGGGGGATAAGGTGGTTGAGACTTAATGGGGGGATAAGGTGGTTGAGGTTTAATGGGGGGGTAAGGTGATTGGATAAGGGAGGAGAAAGGGGATAAGGCAAGGGGGAGGACTCGAGAAGGGAGAGATATTTTGGGGGTCAAGATATTTTTAATTTATGGGAGAGGGAGAAGGTGAAGGGGAAAAAAATAGTTTTGGACTGCATCTGTATTATTGGTTTTACTTGCAACTTGCTTGAGGACTTTCATAGGGAGCACCTGTTGCTAAGAATTTTGGGCTTGGGGGCTAGAAAACCGTAAGGAATCCTGGGGCTAGGGAGCCAGATAGGTTGTTCCTAAGCTGACTGGGAGGTTAATCCGTTTTGGTCAGAGCTTCAGCTTGGGCAGAGTTGGAGAACAGAGAACAACATCAATTTGAGGTATTTATTATCATTATTATGTGGTGTTCATTATTGTTATGTTGTTCATTTCTTTTATTATGTTGATTATGTTATTCATTATCATGCTGCTCATTTTTAAATTCTGTTGAATAGTGAATTGTTATTATGTTGAATAGAGAACATAAAAGAAATTATGGTAGAATTTCTATATTTAAATTTATGTTTTATAAGGCTTTGTTTGGATAGGCCTTACACATGGTATCATAGCACTATTTTAAAATATGGGGCCAAGAGCCTACCTACCCACCCATCCTCTTGACTCTTGACTGAAAGCTATGTTATGTGTCATGTAAACAACCCTGAAAACTTGCAACCTGAAATCCTTTAATTACAGCCATGAAACCCTCTAAAGCTTTAAAATTGTTGACTTGTACAAGTGAAATCCTTGAAAGGAGTTATGTAGATAGAAATGATTACACACATATAAATAATATTTATATGAAAATATATATTGGAGTGTAAATATTACTCCACCCATTTTAAATTAATTCAAATGAGCAAAAATTCGATCAGAATTTTGAAGAAATTGGAACTGTAACTTTCTTTGCTTCAAAATTAGACGGAACCGAATTTTTTGGGAGCTCCGTACTACACAAGAAAAAAAAGGAAACCTCCATTAAAACATTTAAAATTCAACGATTTCTCCAGATCCCACATAACTGAATATACGAATCTAGATACCACATAACTGAATATCTGAAACCCTTTAGTAGCAAATTCCAGTGTCAAATCAGTGGCCATATATCTAGAAATTTCTTCCACATCTAACGGTAGACCTCCACTGCCATGACAGTTGAAAGACAATCAAAAAGCAAAGGTCGAAAGTTCAATTTGCGGCGGTTCTGCATGTAAATACCTGGTTAACAATTGGCCCTAAACTTAATCACAGTGATGATTCCACCACTCTTTTTGGCACCATACCTGCATCAGATCAACTGCATTAGTTCAGAAAACTAAATAAAATAAAAAAACAAAAACCCAACATAATACAATTTTGACGAATTTCTAAGTCCAGGAATTGCATGTAAATATGGCGAACTTCTTATTCCACTGGTCATGTGGGTTCTGGCCATTTTATTGATTGAAGGTAGACAAGATATCCCTCCAACATAAGCTCCTTCCATAATGCCAAATTTTGCAAGAAACAATAGAAATAAAAGGCTTGAACAGATGTACCCAACAAGCTAAAAGCAATTATGGAAATAACCCACGACAACAAATGAACTTTTGATAGTGCCCTACAGCTGAAACGCAGTCCTCTTTGCCCACTTTCAGCCAACACTTATATCGGTTCCTCTTCATCTTGGCAATCAAATATCTAGACTCTGCCCCTTCATATTCAACATTAGACAAACTGAAACTACGCATATTAAGCCCACCAGAGTGAACAGTATGAAGATTTACCTCTGGACTCTTACGTGGAGATGAGATAGCTCCCACTCCATTTGACTTGCTCAGTAACAACAATCTCAGATTCATTAATCTGAACAATGGAGGGAACATGACTCCTCCTTACATGTTATCCTCACTGCCCATAGTCTGCACCTACAAACACACAACACCAATTAAATTCCCAAGACCTTGCACCAAGCCAAAGGGAGGAGCACACAAGGGGGATTTCTTGTGCACAATGCATCAAGGAAAGAGCCCACATGACCAATACCAAGTGCAGAGTGTTGAACCACGATGAAGGAGCAGAGGGAACATGTCACTGTGCACAACACATCCTCCAGTCCTTGAGCTCATAGGCACCAGGGTCGACCGAGCAGAGGGAATGACCATGGCCAACCTCATCCTTCACCTCTACATGTAATGACTGAGCAAATGACAAAAAAAAAATGAAAATGAAAAGGGGTCGAGCGAGAGTAGGGTTTGAAGTGTGGAATGATGCCAGGAATGATGCGAGTGAGAAGAGAGTAGGGTTGGGAATTGAGAGCGGGGGAGAGGGGCATGTGGGCCTCATGTGAGGACCCATGATGCCAGAACTCGATTTATTGATTTATTCATTATTTTAATTTTTTATTTATTTATTTTGTTTAATTTTTTTTTTCTATTTTAATTAGTTTTTTTTTTTTAAATCGGTTTGAGTTATAATTATTTTAAAACATTAGTCTAAATTATTATTTAGTGTAAATTTTAATTTTAAATCTTAAATTTTGATAAATTTTAAATTTTAACTTTTATTTCAAACTATTGATACTAATGATTAATTAATTATTGATTAATTAACTAGGGATTAATTAACTAAGTGAGCAATTAAGGTTAAAATAATTATATTTATTTGATGGATTAGACTAAATGTGTTGATTAAGACTATAGAAACTTAGTTTAAATGATCCATGTAGTACAAATGAGCCATGGAACCAAAGTGACCCTTCTTCAACAATTTAGAGATGTGTTTGGAGTCCACATTGTACATGCTCTTAGGTCTGAGTCATTGTAAAGTTACCTCAGGATGATATTGGTGGAAAGAGAGGAATTTCTATAAATGGATAGTGGAGTAGTATCTATGGAATTAAGTCATTGAATACCCCTAACAACATCCTATAACATTTATGACATAAAAAGCATCCTTAATACTATATAAATCTATAAATAGTTCCACCTTCTTCACCACACCCTCAAATTGAATATTTTTATGGCCTTGGATGTTTATGGGAAAGCATTCAAACTATCTATATGGGAGCCCAAATGCTTAACCTACTTCTTCTAATGAATTCTTAGTTTATTACTAGGACCAAATGTCATAAGGACACTCTTTTGTTATGTCATTAAATTTGGAAGTATATCAAATATACCTAAATACGTTACCAAGAGTTTTCAAGATTTATCCCAAATTGCATCATATAGGTCCCAAATTTTGTCCTCCTAATTTCAATGCACCACTAAAACAATATTGTAACTATGTAAATCCATTTTGGATTAACATATAAGATAAAACATATTTATACAATCTTCAAAATAAAATTGTCATTTAACGAGACTCTTCTCAAGAGATTTGTACTTGTGTAAAGCCCCCACAAGATCTCAATCTTGTCTAAAAAAAAATTTGTATTTAAAAATTATATTCTTGACCTATTTGAAATTAGAGACATTGGAGATTCCAAATCTGTTAAGGGAATATCAATTCACAAAGGCAATCCCTCCTTCATTGAAAAACTAAGGGAAAGATAAATTTAAATATATGTATAGTTGAGTAGGGTATTTTTTTTTAGTGTTGCTCGAATGCATCACTAGTAGATTTGAATTCAAGACCCTAATTAATGTTCACATTATTAATGTTAATTATGGACATCTATTTTTGTAAATCTCACATGAGCCTCTAGTTTTGAGAAATCATGAGGTGGATCATAAATATCATCTATTTTAAAGTGTAACAACCCTAATTAATAATTTATCATGTCTCATCATTGGAATTGATTGGTTAGAAGCCCATCGAGCCATGGTAGATTGTTTCGCGAAAAGGGTGTTGTGTGTTGACGATGAAGGAAGGTCAGTAGATATCCATGGTGTATGAAGGAAGGTGTATCTACACTTTATCTCGACTATGAAGGTTAAGTGGTGCTTGAGGCAAGGGTGTCGACTATATGTAGTGGAAGCAGTGAATGAAAGGAAAGGACCCTTGTTGGATCAGTACCTAATATTGTCAAAGTTTAAGGATGTTTTTCCGAACGAGTTTCCAGGGTTACCTCCTGAGAGGGAGCTTGATTTTACTATTGAGATAAAACCTGGTGCAGAACCAATTTCCAAGACTCCATATAGGATGACTGCGCCATAACTTTGTGAGTTGCAGATACAGTTGAAAGAACTACTCGACTTAGGGCTAATAAGGCCCAATGTCTCACCTTGGGGTGCACCAGTAATTTTTCTAAAGAAGAAGGATGGTTCCTTACGAATATTTATAGATTACAGGGGCTTGAAATATGCTATAGTGAAAAATAGGTACCCTATTCCATGAATAGATGATCTCTTTGAAAAGATGAAAGGAGCAGCGGTATTCTCAAAAATTGATTTGTGATCAGGGTATCACCAATTAAGGATTAAGGAAGGTGATATTCCTAAAAATGCCTTTCGAATTCGGTTAGGGCATTACGAGTTCATTATAGTACCTTTCATATTGACCAATGCGCCAGTAGTATTCATGAGCCTCATGAATGGTGTATTCTGGAAGTACTTAGACTGCTTTGTACAAGTCTTTCTAGATGATATCCTCATCTATTCCAAGAATGAAAGAGAACATGAGGAACATTTGCAAGTGGTGTTGTCCTGCCTTAGAGAGAACAAATTGTATGGGACATTGTCAAAGTGCTCCTTCTTCCAGAAACAAATTCACTATTTAGGTCATATAATTTCCAGTGAAGGAATCTCTGTGGACCCAGAAACGGTAAAGGCCATTATGGAATGGCCAGTGCCAAAAAATGCTCATGAGATAAGAAGATTCATGGGGCTAGCAGGTTATTATCAAAGATTCGTGGAAGGGTTCTCTAAAATAAAGAAACCCATTACCACTTTGCAGCACAAGGGGGTTAGGTATGAATGGAAAGAAGAATGCAATAGTGCATTCATTGAGCTTAAGAGGTTACTAACTAGTGCACCAATTCTACGAGTGTCGGATATGGAAAAGGACTTCACAGTCTGCATGGATGCCTCGAAGCAAGGGTTGGGGGTCGTGCTAATGAAGGATGGGGGAGTGATAGCGTATGCATCAAGGAAGTTGAAGAAACATGAGGATATTTACTCTACTCATGATTTAGAGTTGGCAGTTGTAATGCTAGATCTGAAACTTTGGAGGCACTATCTAGTGGGGCGAAACTTTGAGCTCAAAACGGACCATGAAAGTTTAAAACATCTCTTCACTCAAAGGGATCTTAATGCCAGGCTGAGGTGATGGAGTGAGTTTATGAGTGAGTATGATTTTTGTATTTCATACATCAAGGGAAAAGAAAATGTGATCAGGGATGCCTTGAGTAGGAAACCACGTGTCTTCTCCTTGGTACCCTTAAAAGTCAATCTGAGGGAATGTGTGTTGACACAACTCCTTGGAGATAGTTGGTATTTAAAGGTTACTTCAAACCTCCAGAGTGGGAGGCAATTAGATACAAAGTATGAAGGATATATCCTAGAAGCAGATGGGATATTGAGATACTGAGGAAGGATGTACATCCCCGAAGGTGGGGATATTCGAAGCATCATACTGAAGGAAGCTCATAGAGAACTTTATTGTGCGCATCCGGGTGTGAATAAAATGTACGCAGACATGAGGAAGCTCTTCTTCTGGGTAGGCATGAAGAACAATGTAGTCCATTTCTTCACCAAGTGCCTAGAGTGTCAACAAGTGAAAGTTGACCACCATCACCCATCAGGTCTCCTACAATCACATGATGTTCCTATGTCCAAGTGGGAAGTCATTTCTATGGATTTTGTTGTAGGATTGCCACTCACATCTCATAGACACAATACCATTCTTGTGATAGTTGATAAGTTTACCAAGAGTGCTCATTTTATTCTGGTTAGAGACACTTACGATGTCACTGATGTGGCACACATGTTTGTAAGTGAGGTCATCTGTTTGCATGGGATACCCAAGAAGATCATTTCAGATAGGGACTCCAGATTCACTTCTAGGTTTTGGAGAAGTTTGTCATCAGCATTGGGGACGCAGTTGAACTTAAGCACAACTTATCATTCGAAAACAGATGGGAAAACTGAGAGAGTAAATCAAGTCATGGAAGACATGCCTAGGATGTGTGTCATGGATAATCAAACCCATTGGGAGAAGTACCTACCTTTGGTAGAGTTTGCATACAATAACATTTTTCATATCTCCATCGGAATGCCACCCTTCGAAGCTCTGTATGGAAGGCCATGCAGAACACCATTGAGTTGGGAGAGATTAGAAGACCGAGTGACAGTTGGGTCAGAATTGATTCAAGAGATCGAGGAATAGGCGATTCAGATTAGGCAGAGACTAAAGGAAGCACGCGATAGACAAAAAATTTATGTTGATGCACATAGGACTGACCGAAGTTATAAAGTGGGAGATCAGGTTTTCATTCATATTAGGCCTAATAAGAGTACCATTCAGTTCGGGAAGGGGACAAGGTTGTCACCTCGATTTATAGGACCATTCAAAATCCAAGATAAAATTGGACCCATTTCCTATCGTCTCGTACTACCACCCCACTTGCATAAAACTCATAATGTTTTTCATGTATTTGTTCTACATCATTATGTTGCTGATGAATCACATAAACTAAATTGGAAGGAATTGCAAGTATCGGACGCGGGAACCCTCACAGTAGAACCATTACGTGTATTGGACCGTAGAGTCTGACAGCTCAGGAACCGTCTGATAGTCCAAGTTAAGGTCCATTGGGACAATTATAGTCCAGGATCTGCTACTTGGGAGGATGCCGAGACATTACGACGAGATTATCCCTCACTTTTTTTTACCACCTTGAGAATATGTTTCTTGAAGGTTGGGTGTATGTAACACCACCTTTTGACTTAGACATCTAGGATTACCGGAGGCCTAATCACCTTTATTTTATATTCATGGTGAAACTATTAATAATACACTCAAACTTTTAAGATGTAGGAACCTTTATGAATGTTTAAATGTTATCTGAATGATGGTGGATATGATGTGATCTATTATGTGAATGTAAATTCTATGAATGTTTAAATGTTATTTGAATTATGATGGATATGATGCGATCTATTATGAGAATGTAAATTCTATGAATGTTTAAATGTTATTTGAATGATGATGGATATGATGCGATCTATTATGTAAATGAAAATTCTATGAATGAGTGATGTCGATTGAATTATGGGGATATTATGAGATCTATTTCTAACTTGAAAACTTTGATATTAAAATTGTTGGTACGTGGATACCAAATTGAGATTATGGTTGTATGCAATTACATGATGATAATACATAGATATGTATGAGTTTGTGTTATAGACTAATTTGCAGGTCAATGGACTATGAAATAGCCAAGGGATAATGGTAATAAAAGTGGATGTCATGACCACCAACCGAGAAAAAATATGGTATGAATCTTTGTATGTGAAATTATAATGGTTCAAATTCATTGTTATGATATATGGACTAGTGCAGGTTTTCAGGTGGTGAGACTGCCCAAAAACCAAATAAACAATGACAAAATTCACAGCAACATGGTGCCACTGTATATTCCATTGTAGGGTGTGGACCCTAGTCCTATTAGGAGGGGTGGAGGCATTTACCACCGTGTATCATCTGAAACTTGGAGTCATGGGAGGATGGTGTTATCTCACACTCCCCTAGACGTGTGATGATGACTGTCAGTTGCCTGTTGGGGAAGCTTGGTCAAGATAGTTACACTTCCGCTTACGGGTTCTATTTGGAGTTAGGTCAATACAGTTGACGCTCCAATATAGTCCAGCAGAGGAAGGATAGGAATGGAATATGGAAGTAAGTTAGGAAGGAAGGATGAATAGAAATAGTTGAGAGGGTATGGAGATTTGCCTTATGGTGGAATTTATTGTTTTTCCTTCTGAGAAGAAAATGTGTATATATGTATATTCATAATTACTTAACTGAACTACAATTGTCTAAATAAACATTGTTGAGCTAGATTATTGTAATTAAGGGAGTTCGCAAACATTTAATTGGTTTATTATCTTTTATAAAATGAATAGTCTTGTTGATGGGATTGGATGCATACAATAATTACTATAGAGGGATAATTATTGTCATTAGTACATGCACAAGACTTGTATGTGCTAGCTACACATGCATTTATTGCACATATACACTAGTATATATGAGTTTTCTCTTGCTTACTGATAATGTTGTTTATTGGATATGAATGCATGAACCTCATGTCATTTCCCTTGTTTTGTAAATTAATCTAACTTCGGGACGAAGTTTATTGAAGGGTGGGTGTATGTAACAACCTTAATTAAATACTTTAATAAATATTAGTTTAATAAGTATTAGATTAATAAATATTATTTTAATAAACTATTAAAATAGATTTTATTTCTTTTTTATTAATTATGAAGACTTAGTTAATAATACAATTGTATTGGTAGATGAACCCATTTATGGAGGGGGGGATAAGGTGGTTGAGACTTAATGGGGGGATAAGGTGGTTGAGGTTTAATGGGGGGATAAGGTGGTTGGACAAGGGAAGAGAAAGGGGATAAGGCAAGGGGGAGGACTCAGGAAGGGAGAGCTCTTTTGGCGGTCAATATATTTTTAATTTATGGGAGAGGGAGAAGGTGAAGGGGAAAAAAAAACAATTTTGGACTGCATCTGTATTACTAGTTTTTACTTGCAACTTGCTTGAGGAGCTTGCTTGAGGACTTTCACAGGGGGCACCTGTTGCTGGGAATTTTGGGCTCGGGGGCCAGAAAACCGTAAGGAATCTTGGGGCTAGGGAGCCAGATAGGTTGTTCCTAAGCTGCTTGGGAGGTTAATCAGTTTTGGGCAGAGCTTCAGCTTGGGCAGAGTTGGAGAATAGAGAACAACATCAGTTTGAGGTATTTATTATCATTATTATGATGTGTTCATTATTTTTATGTTGTTCATTTCTTTTATTATGTTGATTATGTTATTCATTATCATGTTGCTCATTTTTCAATTCTGTTGAACAGTGAATTGTTATTATGTTGAATAGAGAACATAAAAGAAATTATGATAGCATTTCTATATTTAAATTTATTTTTTATAAGGCTTTGTTTGGATAGGCCTTACATTAAGTTTATATAATATTGTATATTATGTTATATTATAGTTGAATTGTATATAGCTATTAGTATTTTATTATATATTATATTATTCCTATATATATTAATATTAATATTGATCGATTGAATTCAGATGGTAGGTTACGATTTGGGAGTGTGAGTCGTACGAGCCGAGAGGCTCTCATATTGTTTGGAGGGACAAAGGTTCCAAATCCGACCCCGACCATTCTTTAGTAAGATTTCCTTTGAGCCTACTGCCTTCTCTAACATGTAGCCATAAGTAAGCTTCTTTCAAGTCTTCCCCTGCTCTCGATCAATGAGATTCTACCATTTGGACACATCCCACGAAATAACTTGTATTTAATAACATTAAAATAAAAAATCCTTCCGACTATCATATGTAGTTGTTCACCCGCTAATTGCTTGTTGCTCATTGCAGTGATACCCTAAAACAATTGTGGTTGTGCTCCTCTCTTAAAATGGTCGGCCACTTCTCTTGAAATGCCCATCGCCCTATTACACACACACATAAAGGAACAATTGGTCAAACACTTAAAAATAAATGTAGAGTGTTCATAAAAACTTTAGTTATGCAATCTTTTACATCAAATGACTTCTCTCTTTCAAGATGTTAAAGATTTTTTCTTATGGAGGAGTGGAGGTTAAATGATGAATTAAATTGTGTTATGGAGGAGTGGAGGTTAAATGATGAATTAAATTCTGTTATTATTATTTTAAGAACTTTGATGGTATTAGTGTTGAAGTGAATATAAACAAATCTTTAACTTCAATCTTTTACATCAAATGACCTCTCTCTTTCAAGATGTTAAAGATTTTCTCTTATGGAAGAGTGGAATGCTAAATGATGAATTAAATTGTGTTATTAGTCCCTGTCGAAGGTGTAGAGAGACTATAGAGATCGATAATTCGTTGACTTCATATTAATATGTCCTTTGACTATAAATTTTCGCATCATCTGTATTGTTCGAACTATAGAAGTAAAAACATTATTTTTTATATAATAAAAAAAAACCTTATATGTCATCGTCTCATTGGAGAATAGATTGGAGGTCTTATTGCTAGCTTCATTGTTCCCAATGTTGTAAATGTTTAGATATCCAAAGTTTTGAGCTTGGATGCTCTTTTTTAATTTTTATTAATTTTTTACTGAAATATTTACATATCGAAAGTTCTGAGCATCGACGTTGTTTTTCAATGTTTTATTATTTCTATTTGTATTGAAATGTTTACATACCGAAGATTTAGAGCATTGACACTCTTTTTGAGGTACTTGAATAGGCCTGACAACTTAAATGTTTACATAGCGCGAGGCCCTTAAACAAGCCTGACAACTTAAATGTTTGCATAGCGCGAGGTCCTTAAACAACCCTGACATCCTTAAATGTTTACCTAAATAGGCTTCTCACAGTACATTTTTCCTCGAATTTTTCCATACAATGTTGCAGTGAATTTGGACCATATTGTTGTCTACTGTCAGTTTCATAGCCATCATATGTTTCATACTTCTTCTATGCTTGGAATGCAATTTAGTCATCATTAAAGATACATATATTGTTTACTGGTTCAGTGGTTGCTTCTTATTCGTCGGTTCGTTGGTTCATCGGTTGTTGCTTGTTGTTGTTTGGTTCAACTTTGCAAGGTTGATGACCTACAGCTGCAGTTGGACCTATTGGTTCTTGTTGCTTTCTTTTATTTGTTTCAACTTTGTAGGGTTGGGGTCTTGCATCCACAGTTGGAGCTGTTTTTTTTACTTTGTGGGGTTCAAGTCCTGCACCCACAATTTGACCTACGCTTCTGTCGTTCATCGTTTCCGAGTAAGTTTCGATGCCATAATTTAATTTTTATTTGTTCTTTGTTGTTTACTATTTTTAGTTTGCCAGTAAGAATGTTTAATTATTTCCACTCGCATGGTCGTCATATGTTTCATATTTATTCTATGCTTGGGATGCAATTTGGTAATCATTGAATATACATATGTTGTTTACTAGTTTAGTGGTTGTTGCCTGTTCATTGGTTTGTTGGTTCGTCGATTGTTGCTTGTTGTTGTTTGGTTCAATTTTGCGAGTTTGAGGTCCTACAACTACAGTTGGGCCTATTCGTGTTTACTCGTTGGTTTGTTTCTTGTTGTTTGCTTTTGTTTTCTTCAGCTTTGCAAGGTTGGGGTCATGTGCCTGTAGTTGGAGCTGTTTTTTTGCACTTTACTATGTTCAAGTCCTTCACCCGCAATCGGACCTGCGGTTCTGTCGTTCATCATTAACGAGTAAGTTTCAATAGTATACTTCCATTCATGTTTGTTTCTTACTATTCATTGTTTTCATTTTGCAAGTAAGAATGTTTAAGTATTTATTCATCGTTCTTGTCCTGCAAAGTTTGCATAGAGGTTGGCATATATTTTTCTCCTTCTCTTCAATTTTCCTCCGATCTTTTCCCGGGACTCTACACCATGTCCATTCTAGTGTCATGTGCATAACTTTGGCTGTCATTTTTTCTAGCATTGCAAATTCCGGTCCTTTTCCGCGTGTGACGAAGTCGAAATCTAGTGTCTATCTCGTACCTGCCTATCTTGTACGAGAATCGAACCCATGTCTTTCAAATGAAAAATATGATTTCAGTCTTGTTTCCTTTGCAGGATGTTCTTGTAGAATAAAACTGCATGTAGGTGTATAAGGGCTAGGTATGATACAACCGTGCTTAGGCTGCAACAAACTTGCACAAAATTGGCATATCTTTCCATCCTGCTCTTAAATTTTGCTCCAATTTTTTCTCCTAACTCTAAACCATACCTACATGACTTTGCAAAATGTTCTTGTAGAAGAAAAAGATACTGAGATGGTGCTAGCAAGAGTGGTGTTACGTGGATTTCAAATTGCAATATTCAATTTCTATGTCGCTTCGCGTGCAACATTGCTAACATAATGAATGTGTTCTCAAATGAATCATACCATTTACATCTGGATGAAACCATTTTCATTCTAGGGTACTTCAGTGTTGACATGATACAAAATAGTGGCATAACAAATAATTGGACAACTACATGTGCAATTACAATGTTCGCTTTCTTTTGGTTAAGATAAAACATGTGCAAAACACACTTATTAACCATATATGGTGAAATGTGCCCATGTCACAATACAAACTATTTATCCTATACACAGACTAGTCTGACCACAATACAGTTTGTCTTCTACTTGAAATATGAAATATACATCAAAGATATTGCAAAATTATATTTCCATGTCTCAAAGCATATCTGGATACTTTGTTGCACAAAACCAAATCATTCAGCTAGGACCATGCAATTTCTTAATATTTTATGGCTTGTAATATATTTTGGACAGGAAAAATTCTATATAATTACAACCATGGATCAAGAAAAGAAAAGGTTCATGTTTCTAACTCTCTTTTATTCGATTCCTTTGATTCTCATTTACTGTATGTACATATTACTTGTTCTCCCCTGCATACCAGCTTTCATTCATGTTCATTGTATTTTGTGCGTTCCCACATTGAAACACACATAATAACTCGAGAAGACGAAGGACTCTTTACCACAAATGTAGAAGAGGAGATACAAAGGTGCATGTTGAAGAACACACCGCCCACACTAAGAGGGGGGTGAATTAGTGTGTGGACTATTCTAACTTTTTCTTCTTTCAAGTTACCAGTTAAAACATAATTGAACAGATTAATAACAATCAAATCATAATCGCAATGGACACAGAGACACCATATGTTTGTATAAGATTTATATGAATATATTAATATAAATATATGTGAAATAGGATTTTATTTAGAACCAGCTAATTGTTTCAACACCAACTGAAGTAAGGAGTACCAACTCCTCGGAGAGAACCAACTCTCAGCCAAGACCCAGCTTGTTGCAAGAACCAACTTGCTAATAGAACCCAGTCTATCCAACTAGAGTTTATTCAACTCCAATAGTAGTGATCTATTATAGAATCAACTCTATATTATGATCATAGGTATATCATAAGACACTCATCACTGCATTTCATCTTCTCTCTTTAATTCACATTTTCTTTTCTCTAATATCTTCTTGGAATCTGCTTCAACTTTTGATCTTTTGTTCTGAAGTACATAGACACTCTCTTCTCACCAATTTTTCTTGTTTATATAATTTTCAAACAAGTGTGAGATATAAAACATCTTGTCCATTTATTTGAACTATTGTACCTTTTCATTTAAAATGATAATATAAACTTTAATTAATATCATTTTTCTTTTTTATTCATTATTCATATTTTTCATGATTTAACTCTCTTTTAATCATGACTGTGTATCGGTTTATTTTTGTCATGAGTTGATCACAGACATGGATCAACTCATTAGATCATACTCATGTTTATGTTGTGTTCTTGGTTCACCAACAAACCATATTCGATCATTTATCGATTCTCTGTATTGTTCTGGTGTAACTTTCTGTCGAATGAAATCTATATGAGGCGCTCCCTTCAAAATTTCATATGACCATAGGCACAAAACCACAGTATTATTAATCTAAGTTATGTATTGTATTCTACATTTTAAATCTCTTACCATATGACCAATGGCATTATCCATATGTTAAGCCAAACGAGCGCTTGAGCGCATGTCAGAATCAAGAGTCATGATTCAATCTCTTGAAATGGATGATTGTCACGACTTTAGGTCTTCTCCCTTTGGGTCTTCGTGACTTCCAAAATTTCAAATCTCCCGAGTACGATATCGCTGAACAAATCGGATGGTTCACATTTATATTTTGAATCCAGATCAATGGTTATATTTGATCCTTACATCTCTCCTTTCATTCCTTAATCCGACGACCAAGACTTAATCAGGTGTGGAGATGGATGGCCATCATTTACTCCGGGTCTCCAGACTCTGGAGATATCAAATATCAAAACTCTTTCTCTCCTCCGTACTTCAATCTTTTGGAGATGACAACCTAATGATGCGTGTCCCTTTCGGATCAACGATCCTCGTTCACTTCGGGACTTCGGCCTTCGAGAGTTCGAGACTCTGTCCTTCATGACTTCGGTCCTTCGGCACTTCATCTCTTCGTGACTCCGACACTTCAACCTTCACAACTTCGGCCCTTCACAACTTCGGCCTTCAAGACTTCGAAACTCTTGTCATTTGTTGGTGGTGAAACTCCCGAAGTAAAAATCCTGGTGTGATGTAACTTCTTACGTCACTTGATTTTGTGTCACGAGTCGAGTATCTATCACGTGTCACTTAGATTCGTGATTTTCACATGCCTAAAATGTTGATTCAACTTGAAACTTGTCATTCTCTGATTGTGTCACGTCTCCTTGCTGATGTAGACTATTGACATGTTCTGTCACAGTTTTTTGTTGACGTCGATGTAGATCTCCCAATGTAACACATGTTCATATCCTTGATCTAACGGTCAAGATAGTATCCAAAGGGTATCTCAGATCGACGGTCTGAGATCTGTCTGTAATTCAATGGTCCAAATTTCATCGGGACTTTGCGTTTCACGATTTCGCATATTAGGACTTTGCATGTGAGTCTCCCCGACTCTCCCGACCACCGAAATCTTGACAGGGGCCTAGCGCTTTCTAGATCCATTCCTTATCTTCCATCGATATGACCTCCAGCCAAACCCTGAGGTTTACCTCCGAGCACGTCGAGATTTCGCGTATCAGGAACTCCTGATTTCAACTATCTCAGATCAACGGTCCTGATTTCCCTACGATCCGACGACCTAGATCCCTGTCTCACGAATTCGCATTTCGTGAATTTGTCTTTGCTTATCCTATCCTTCCACTTGAAAATGATTTGATGGTTTGAAAAAAACTCGGGTTTAATCCGACAACTGACGGGTATTCGGCTAATCAAAATCTCAATCTTTTAGCCCCGCTTATCTTATCCTTCCACATTGATATGATATGACGATTATGGAGATTCTCGAAGCAGATCAATGGTCGACGATGATTTCAGAGCTACAACTTGTGAGTGATTTAATTTTCCTTTCAATCTCTGCAATCTGTCCCTGTCATAGATTTGGCATTTTTGCATCTGACGGTCATGATTTAATCTGACTTAAATTGGTCGTTAGTTGAATCAAACGCATTCGTATATCTTTGAAGCTGTGTGATCTGATGATCTGGACAGATTGTTGGTTTGTAACTAGTGACTGGTTTAATTCTTCTTTCACTTCCTGCAATTCATTCCTGTCGTTGATGGATTGCAGATCCGACGGTCACGGTCTTTCAACGGTCCTCAAGCCCATGGTCACTCACATAACTGATGAGCGTTATATTAGATGATCAACATGGTCAACCTCTTGATCGGACGGTTGCTGAGGCTTCTCACTCTGATCAGACGGCTGTTGAGCTTACGCTTTTCCTTTCGAGTTTTGATCTCTGCATTTTCTAACCCTCCTGAGATTTTATCATAGGAACATTGTTGATCCTATCGTGATCAACAATAATCACTAATTTCTTCTGCTACCTGATATACTGTGCAATGTGCTCTTCCTTCTTATCTTGTGCTATTGATCTTCATTCGCTAACCCTCCTGAGCTTTTATCATAGGAACATTGTTGATCCCATTGTGATCAATAATAATCACGAATTGCTTCAGCCTATCTCTACATTTGCTAATGTACTGTGTTTTTCCTTCTGAGATTTTGGTCTTCATACAGTTTGCTCCTCTTGTTCGTTCTGCCTTCTGAGCTTATGATTTTGATCTTTGCATACTATTTGACATCTTCTGCTAACTGATATACTTGTTGACATCAATGAAAATCTCATCTGTGGTAATTCATCATTAACAACAAATCATCACATCGACTGTTGACATCAATGACAATATATCCAACAACCTCCCCCTTTGTCATTGAGGGAAAAAAACTAACTTCATATACAAAACCCCCCCTGTGATGATGATTTCCTTTTATGAAGTTTTCCTTTTTATGAAGTTTCTCTCCCCCTTTGACATCAATGGCAAAGGGTTTCTTCTTCTATGATCTATCATTATAATTACTTCTCTGATCACTGGTAAATCTCTATATGTTATTGACCAGACTGAAATTGTGTAACTCTTCCTATAGACATGTTCTTCCTGTCATAATTGAATGACTCCCCCTGTCAATATGCCTTTTCTCTTCTTCTGACTATTATCCACCTTTGTTTCTGAAAGGGTAGCTCTTCCTGATAGGGTTTCTTCCCCTGTTGATTTACTAACTTCTTATCTCAGTTGATTGGGATTTTTTTGTTTCAAATGAGTAGTCTTCTTGATACAAATTTTTGTAGTGTCTGAGTCTTTTCAAGACTTAATCTAATTACTTTCTTATTTAATACTTCCCCTGAATTTTTACTGACCGTTCTCACCCTTTTTTTTAAAAGGGTATCTTTTTCTGACGGGGTTTATTCTCTTGTTATTTATGCAGGATGCCATATACCTCATTTTGTACATCATAGTGTTGCTTCAATGGATTCCACTGTCTTACTGGAACACTGCACAATTGTAGCTCATTTTATTAAAAAATATTTTGGATCTTCCCATAGATTCTCATCGATCTCTAAATAAGATGCCAATTGTTTTTATATCATCCACCTTGACATCTGCACTCTCAACAATCTTATGTAACCTAAGATTGTAGCATATGTATGCTTTCTTGGTAGAAGCATATCCAAGAAGAATACCTTCATCAGATCTGGATTCAAATTTTATGAGATTCTTATTACTATTAATCCCGAGCTGGCCTTTATTCGATATGTATACTATTGTTCTTACATCATCCCTTGAATATCCATCAGATAAATTTTTCTTCATTGAGCATAGTCCTTGCAACTTCCTGGACATAGATTTTTTTTTTCTTTGAGAAGGAGTTTCAGTGTACCATCACTACTACATATTGTAAAAATTTCGATGTTTTATTTGCAGCGTTATGGACAAAATTGTCCATATTGTCGCAAAATAGAGGAAATTTAAAAAAAAAAAAAATCATGTTGCCCGATAACGTCGGTCTTGCCACGTTGACGTCTCTCGTGCCACGTTAACGTCGCTCTTGCCACGTTAACGTCACTCTTGCCACGTTTTCTACTGGAACGTCCCTCTTGCCACGTTTTCCACTGGAACGTCTCTCTTGCCACGTTTGTGAAGATGTATGTCGCAATTGCCACGTTAACGTCGCTCTTGCCACGTTAACGTCGCTCTTTCCACGTTAACGTCGCTCTTGCCACGTTTTCCACTGGAACGTCTCTCTTGCCACGTTTGTGAAGATGTATTTCGCAATTGCGACATTTTGGAAACTAGGTTTTCCCCTCCAACCGTCACCTTAGTATGTTCACCAAGTCAAAATACCAATGGTCACTTAGGAATTTTTTACGTCGGAATTGTGACGTTACAAAATCTATAAATATGTTGCATTTGACAAATGTTGCGACAAGTTTTCTATAATAACGATGCTTCAAAAAGGGTTTGCGAGTCTTCTCGGAAAACAAAAAATAGATATTTGTTTCAGTATAAGTCTGTGGGGAAGAATGTCAGAAAACATTAGAGTTGAATGGGTTCAGTGTCATTCAGCATGCCATCTTCAAAATCTTACTTCTTGATCTTGTTTGCATCAT
>ML787743.1:211950-259494 GCA_009831015.1 Picea engelmannii | reverse complement strand
TTCTCCTCATCATAAAAAGTGCACTAGAGTAATCATTCTAGTCATCGATTATCAAATTTTAAGAGCTACACTTAATTTCAAGTTGAAGAGTATATATTCATCCAACCCTTTCATTATGAAAAGTTGCTAATGTACTTGTACGAGTAAACTAGGTATACACTTTATAAAATATTTACTCTAAAAAATATTGCCTTTTTTATTTTTTACCACATTAAAAATTAACCAACCATGAAATAAATACAATGTAATTTCAAAGAAATTAATAATAAACATACTTTGTAATTTGAAATGTGGCCTTATGATGGGTTATATGTACATTAAAAATAAATAAATTTCATAAAAAAATGAGTCACTAATGTTTTCTTCGAAGAAATTTCAAAGTGTTAAAAGTGACAATATAAAGCATCATACATAATGTTAGAATCAAATATTTTTGTGGACATCCATAGAAGATAATATTTTGTCTGTGTATCCATATGATGCTTCAAGACTACATCTTGTATTCATATCTTGAGCATATCACAATCATGTTTAACCATGGGAGTTAATGTCCTTTAAACTGCCAAACACATTTGGTATTTTCATTGTAAATCTCATTAGAAAAGAAGAAATTCTAGTAAACCTCGAGGCCTTGGTTGAAGGGTGATAATTCTATCAAGACATTATAATAGCCATCAAGAGAGCCTAATTTATTTATAGGCCCCAGTAAATTGAGCGTGATTGCATCAATTTCTTATTACTTAGGCTAAGATGTTATGATTTTGAGCTTCTAAGATCGATACAAGCACGAACCTAAATGACATTATTCATCAAGACCACCACATACGTTATTCTTATTAAGGATATTGATTAAGCACTTTATCTCTCAAACCATGTAAAAATGCATACCGGAGTGGTTGTTAGAATATAATCCATCATGCATAGATTTGATGATAACAACAATTATGTTACATTCTCCATAGCTTGCTTAGTAATCCCACCCAAGGGTAAAAAATGTTGCTACAAGCATTAATTCATAGATGATGCATCTCATAAATTTTTGGCTTGAGGAACAAGGAAAGAGACTCATGGGGAATTGTAATGTCCCCACTTTGGGACATCAGGGTATTACATAGTGTTATGATGACTAGGGTATCCAGTTGGAGATTATAGTGAATACAGGAGATGTTGAGGGGTATTTTGGGGTCTAGCTTGCATCGCTCATCCTATTTCATCATTACGATCCATTCCGCACAGATTGGCTTTGGTTCCATTGCATTCTGACGATTTCCATGATTTTGAGTATTTTGAGTTATAAGTTAATTAAATTCACTGAAGAGATCATTTTGGGCACAATACTTGGAGGAACTTCTCAGTGTAATAGCTCATTGGAACTGGGAGGAACAACACTACAGGATAGGATGATGAGAAGTGACTTTCAGTGGCCAGGGAAGCCACAAGGAGAGATAAGGTGTTTTTCATAGGTAAAAAGGTTAATTAATTAATTAAAGTGATTTAATTAATTAATTAATAATTAATAAAATGAAAGTCACTTTGGAGGGACAAGGTGAGTAGGAAGTATAAAGGAGAGGCAAGGGCCTCTATTCTCTCATTCATGTATGTTTATCATTTTGATATCTAGCTTCTAGCTAGAGAGCCCATACCTTGGGGGTTTTGAGGGTTTTGACTTAAGAAAACCTAGAGGACGATTCAGTGGTGAAATATTCCACCTAGCTTGTCCCAAGATTGGTCTCGAGGATGCAATACTCCCCCACACCATTCTAGTTCATATCTACATTAGTGCAGGAGGGTTCTACACTAGCCACAGGCACAAGAAGAGAAGGAGGGCACACCATTGGAGGGTTCCAGCAAGGGGGGCACAGTTGTGGAGCTAGGCTCACACATTTTGGTTGATGAGAAGAGATTTCGGGAATTCCCGGTATTGTGTATTCTTTTCAGGTGCCATAGTGCCATTCTTGGTTGCTTCCGGAAATATTTTGATCGAGGATTGATTTTCATTGAGAGTGGGATGATTTCCCCAAGAGGAGGGCGCACCATTCTTTTGAGGGTAGCTAGATCCAAGGGTCTGGCAGGTCCTTTGCCTATTTGAGCACTTGGGTTTTCATTGTCGTGTCTCGATCTATCATTCTAGCGGCTTGTGGAGCGTTTGGAGGTCTCTAGGAGGGAGGTCGAATTATCTAGGGTTTCAAGCATCCAGGGGGGCGCATCATTCCTTGGAGGAGAGTCAGATCCAGGAGTTTGAGAGGGATATTGGAGATTTGAGCACTTGGGTTGTTCTTTCCTTTACCCGATCTATTGTTTGGCACATTTACAGGAGTGATTGGACATCTTTGGCAACAGGGACGAATTGTTGAGGCTATTCAGTGTTCCAGCAGGGTGTGGCCTCTTCCAGCTTTGGGGTTTGGCACTTCATACGGCTCAGATATGTTCTGGCATTGGTCTTCATTAAGTATTCAGCCTTTGGAGGCTTTCATTCTTCTATTCAAAGGATTTTGTAGCAGCTTCTATTGTGCTTATTGGAGCCATATGTTGAGCATTCTAGATTAGCCTTACTCTTGTATCAGGTTCTTACTCATTATATTAATAAAGGTCAAATCTTGCTATTGGTTCCATATTTGGTGTATCTTGTACTTTCATTGATTGAATCTTCAAATCTATGTGTGATTATTGAACATACACCCTAAGGCCGAAATCAAGAGGTCAACCTGCAAGTAAACACATAACAAACAAGTAAATCAACAAAGTGTTTGACAAAATACCACACTCAGTAAAAGTTTAAAAACACATGAAAACTGTGATGTTCCTGGCATCCTAGCTTGGGAACATTACAATGGTATCAGAGCTTAGATTCCTGCCAGCCAGTGGGATCTAGCGCATGCAAGTAGAGCCATAGAGGGGTCTTCCATAAGAGGAGATGGATATTAAGGATTTTGCTAGAGAGACTGTACCTTGTAGATGGGAATATTACTACGACCTTAGTGAGAGAACTAGGGCTCAAGCCACATTTCAACAGTATTTATCCTTGAGAAATCCTAAGTGGAGCACATATGAGATTACCTTTTGGGTAAACCAAACAGAGGAATACATGGCCACAACAGTTAGATGGAGGGAAGCACAGAGTAACCCCACACCCAGTAGGAGCACACAATTTTGCTACAGTTACAAGGTGCCTTGGGAACCCGATCATAGGTGTAGGGGCAAGGGTAAGAAGCATATTATTGAGGTGTGCTATGACAATGATGATGAGGTGTGTGAGGATGGAGCGATAGATGCTTATTTGGAGCAGTCTAATGATGATAGTGACTCTTGCACAAAGGCTAGTGATTATTGCGCACTTGAGTAGGATAGTGACCCTTGCGCATTGGAGGGACAGTTGGATGGACAGGATGATAGCACCAGTGTTTCAACAGACACATCCTATACTATTGATGACCTTACACCTCAACAGAGTGGTGACACTAGTGAGGATTCACACGTGCTCGCACCTAAAGATGGCGAGCGTCCTTTGTTGACCATGACACATCTGTCATCTTTCCAGACACCTATGACAACCACATCACATGAGAATACTTGTAGCATAGAGGATCCGTACGTAAGGGATGCACACCATGGACATGTAGGTCCACAGATCCAGGAGGGAATATATGACGTATAGACATTTGATCCTACACTCACATATCAACATGAGGAGTTTGAGTCACGAATTTTGGAGACTCCATTAGTTGAGAAGATTGTGGATACTAACAAGTTGATGGGGCACTTACTTCCAGGATCAGCCTGCATTGATGAGGATGCACTCTTTATTAGTCAGGATAACCATAGCATGTGCCTGGACACATCTATATGGGATCCAGACTCAGATGATAGTAGCAGGGTGAGTGCACAGGAGGATACAACTACTCATACAGGATACAATGTGATTCAGAGGGAGATAACATCTAGTGATGGGGTGCAGTGGCATATAGGAGGACCCAGTAGCACAGTAGACAGTGGATAGTTCAACAATTTATCTTCTGTAGAGAGTGTTTTTGGGGATTCCGGAATTGACACTAGCAGGGTTGACACGAGCAGTGAGGGATATGAGGTGGCACCTCAACATGACTATGATCAAGAGTCACACCGCTTGACAGGACAATTGAGATTCGGTGAAGATATGATCATAGAAACCACCAGGCGCATTGATGACAGATTATTGTTGGAGGGCATCAGTGGCACACGGTAGTTCGGATGAGGGATTTTCCATGGATGACTTTCATACTCTCAGGGAGAGAGTGTCTATGATGATGACTGACTACTAGCAGTTGTTGAAAGATAGGGACTACCTCTTGGGGATTGGCGATATGTATCATAGGGCCTTGAGGGAGCAAGATTTGGAGGTGGACCGAATCACTCAGGAGTTGGAGAGCACTCAAGGATTCTTGAGAGGCAGACAGACAACTCTTCAAGAATCAGAGTCCAGATTAGAGAAGCTTCTTGAGGAGATTCGTCAAAGATCCACTTCATCTATCCTAGTATACAGTCAGATATATCCTTCGATCACATGGCTAGAGGATGTTGATGGTCTAGCAGAGGAGCACCAGTTGATGGAGGACCCTTCCATTTGTGTCCCGAGAGTGGTTGACCTTCAGGCAGAGGTTGATCCAGTAATACGCCCAGGATCTATGATGCAGCAGGAGTATACAAGAGATGGCATGAGTATGCAGGGGCATACAGTGATGAGTGATAATTCACAAAGACATACCGAGATATGCAGTCAGATTCAGACAGATGTATTGGATTACAGGGAGGAGACACACTTAGGGGAGTATGCAGATGTCACGCCTTTGCAGCAACACATAGTTACAAGAGCTCACCTTCACCCTTCCAGCAGTCATATGGGAGATGAGATATGGAGATTGGTTGACCAACAGTTGGAGGAGTTACTTCCGGTTGTACCAGATGATTGGGATTCGATGATGACTACATGTGATTATTTATCATGGATACCGATGGAAAAGCTTCTGGTCGAATCCTTGGGATTGACCAAAGCTTGTGGTATCTTCCAGTCCTACAGTCAGCTACAAATGTTTCTATTGGACTTTCCTGACACATTTATCATTGACAAAAGCATGAGGAGAGATAGACCGTGGCAGAGGGCATGGAGAGTGAGTAGGCCTAGACCACCTGATAGGAGTACCTTTGCGGAATACAACAGGTCAAATGTGGACCGTGTTAGGAAGACAGTTGAGACTTGGTGCGTGATGGTGAGAATCATAGGCCAGGTGATAGCAGATGAACATAGAGGGCTTCTAACAGTGATCAGTCTCACACAAGAGTAGTTAGAGGAGATTGGAAGTGATAAACTTCCAAGATTTCCATGGGATCCAGGAGTTCACTTGGTTAGCAGGATGTTTCACTACATGATGACCCAGGTTGCGCTAGAGAGCCACATACTCCACCATGGGTTGGTTTGGAGATGGCCTGCAGGGACTTGTCCTATGGAGTGAGACATCTTTTCACTCTTGATCGTCATGATCAGACATGGAGATGGTTGGGTCGGTACTACTTCCACAGAGATGTTTTTACAGATACATCTTTTGGACAATAGGTACTTCAGCTTGAGGATCCAAGAGTGGAGGATCCAATATATATACAGGGACCAGTCAGGCATGGTCAGCGTAGTGCAGTGCCAACATAGTGATCTTCGACAGAGACTAGCATGGGATCCAGGAATTGCAAAGTTGAGCATTTCACTAACTAACAGGGGCGAGTGGACCTTTGCAGGGGAAATTTTTTTTGACTTCCCATTGAGCTTCAATGTTGAGGAGAGAACATCTCTTGAGGGTGTCTCACAGAGGTATTGCAATACTTCATTCTGGCATCAACATGTATAGTTGATGGAGGCCATGTTGATCTTGGTAGGGACTTCGAGGATGGACTCATTCTGGGATGAGGCCATGTGTCATGTGCAAGAGATACACAAAGTTGAGATATTTCAGGACTATGCTTCACATGGTATTGCAGTTCATTTCTTGACATGGAACCCAGGGGGTGGAGTGTATGATAGTTCATCTCTGGATGGGACCTACTGTGTGTCCCACAGGTGGACATGGGACCCAATTATTTGGATGGGTTCAGTTATTTCTTGAGGACAAGAAATATTCTAGCAGGGAGGACTGTAATGTCCCCACTTTGGGACATTAGGGTATTGCATAGTGTTATGATGACCAGGGTAGTCAGTTGGATATTATAGCGAATATAAAAGTTGTTGAGGGAGATTTGGGGGTCACGCTCATCCTATTTCATCATTACGATCCATTCCACACAGATTGGCTTTGGTTCCGTTGCATTCTGACGATTTCCATGATTTTGAGTATTTTGAGCTATAAGTTAATTAAATTCACTGAAGAGGTCATTTTGGGCACAATACTTGGAGGAACCTCTCAATGTAATAGCTCATTGGAATCGGGAGGAACAACATTACAGGATAGGATGATGAGAAGTGAATTTCAGTGGCCATGGAAGCCACAAGGAGAGATAAGGTGTTTTTCAAAGGTAAAAAGGTTAATTAATTAATTAAAGTGATTTAATTAATTAATTAAAGTGATTTAATTAATTAATTAATAATTAATAAAATTAAAGTCACTTTGGAGGGACAAGGTGAGCAGGAAGTATAAAGGAGAGGCAAGGGCCTCTATTCTCTCATTCATGTATGCTTATCATTTTGATATTTGAATTCTAGCTAGAGAGCCCATACCTTGGGGGTTTTGAGGATTTTGACTTAACAAACCCTAGAGGATGATTCAGTGGTGAAATATTCTACATAGCTTGTCCCAAGCTTGGTCTCGGGGATGCAATACTCCCCCACACCACTCTAGTTCAGATCTACATCAGTGCAGGAGGATTCTACACCAGCCACAGGCACAAGAAGAGAAGGAGGGTGCACCATTGGAGGGTTCCAGCAAGGGGGGCACACTTGTGGAGCTAGGCTCACACGTTTTGGTTGATGAGAAGAGATTTCGGGAATTCCAGGTATTGGGTATTCTTTGCAGGTGCCATAGCACCATTCTTGGTTGCTTCTAGGGATATTTTGATGGAGGATTGATTTTCATTAAGAGTGGGACGATTTCCCCAAGAGGAGGGCGCACCATTCTTTGGAGGGTGGCTAGATCCAAGGGTCTAGTAAGTCCTTTACCTATTTGAGCACTTGGGTTTTCATTGTTGTGTCTCAATCTATCATTCTATCGGTTTGTGGATATTTTGGAGGTCTCTAGGAGGGAGGCCGAAATATCTAGGGTTTCAGGCATCCAGGGGGGCGCACCATTCCTTGGAGGAGAGTCAGATCCAAGAGTTTGAGAGGGATCTTGGAGATTTGAGCACCTGGGTTGTTCTTTCCTTTACCCAATCTACTATTTGGCATATTTACCGGAGTGATTGGACATCTTTGGCAGCAGGGCCGAATTGTTGAGGCTATTCAGTGTTCCAGCAGGGCATGGCCTCTTCCAGCTTTGGGGTTTGACACTTCATATGACTCAGATCTGTTCTGACATTGGTCTTCATTGAGTATTCAGCCTTTGGAGGATTTCATTCTTCTATTCAGAGCATTTTGTAGTAGCTTCTTTTGTTCTTATTGGAGCCATATGTTGAGCATTCCAGATTGGCCTTACTCTTGTATCAGGTTCTTACTCATTATATTAATAAAGGTCAGATCTTGCTATTGGTTCCATATTTGGTGTATCTTGTACTTTCATTGATTGAATCTTCAGATATATGTGTGATTATTGAACATAAACCCTAAGGCCAAAATCAAGAGGTCAACCTGCAAGTAAACACATAACAAACAAGTAAAGAGGTCAACCTGCAAGTAAACACATAACAAACAAGTAAATCAACAAAGTGTTTGACAAAATACCACACTCGGTAAAAGTTTAAATTTCATGCAAGACTTGATGTTCCTGGCATATTGGCTTGGCAACATTACAGGAATTCTCAAAATATTTGACATGCAAAGTATCATCACATTGACATCAAAGTTGCTATAAACAACAAGAATAAATTGAAAGAGTGTGATAGATAAAGATGCCTAAAATCAAGACAAGGGGAATGAGCAATTCGTAGAACAAAGAAGTGAGGGTTTGATGACTTAGAAATTGAATGAATAGAATCACAACTTTCACTGAACTATAATCTCAATTTTAGGTTTTGTGATGTAAGTTCATTTTTGTGTAGATTCATATCTAAACTTAAACATACAAATTAGAAAATTTCAATTAAACATAATAGGGTTTTTCATACCAAAGGAAATCATTAATAGACTTATTTTTGAAAAAAAGCAAAACTATGCATTATCTTTACAATAAGCTTGCAAATGTGTAAAACATAGATGGATTGTTGAGAGATTTATATTCTAGTGTTAATTATATGTTGTTACCATTATGTATATATTGCAGTTCATCATTGATGAAAAAGAAACACATAGAGATACGAAATATGCGAACATGAAGAAAGAGCGGCCACCTCATTTCTTTGGGTTCACTTGGTGTCTTACTATAATTCTAGCCACATATAATTCTAGCCACATATTTGTAACTAATCCTACTAATAAGTTTTCTATCCCATTATAATTTACAAGTATAGCCCATGACTAATTGATTTGGTGTTTTGCAAAGCAAAAAATAGAGGCAAAGATAACAAATTGAATGACATTATGGAGAGGGGTGATCTCAACACATTGAGTGTGGATAGTGATAGTGAATGTCATGCCAATTCTCATATTAACAAAAATGACAATGCTTATAACATATGGATTTAGAAAGAAACATTTCCAAGCTTCTCCAAAAAACTTTACTTAAAATGATGAATAAACTTAATAGGATTACTTAAGTGAACTAAGTGATGGATTTAATAAAGTGGAGAAGTATATTGTATTAGCTAATAGATTAAGAATAAATTCAAAAAAGAAATTTTGAATTACTCTTCACACAAGTTTATTTAGGATTCAATTTTGATCGGTATTAATCATAATTATAATTAAATTCAAATCAGGTTAGCGTGTACGTGACAATGATGCTCATCATTCATTCAAGATAACGATGATGATGTGGTGTGGTGGAGGAATACGGTTCTCCATCACCCTCACCAGCAGCGAATAAGAGAAAAAAGCAACACAACGTTAAGCCCAAAGAGACTTCTTAAAACGCACAGCCTCATTTCAGTTCATAAAAAAGCAAAAAGCAACCTTTACATTTCAATTTATGAAAAAACAAAAAGCAACCTCTCCATGCTCCAACGGTTATTCAACTCAATGGATTTAAAACCAGGCTTCGATCGATCTTTATAGCTTCTATTATTCAGACCTATCTCGGATTGATTTCCTTATTTTCATGCGCTTGCTTGCTGCAGCAATTTTATTTTATTTGCTTCTATATATATTCAATTTTATTTTATTTGCTTCTATATATATTCTGTTATTTTCATCATTTCTTCATGCTTCTTTCTTGTATTTAGTTTTTGTTGTAGAACTATTGTTGCATTGTCTATTTCTATGTTTTTGGGGTGCACCTCATTTTGTTTTTCAATTTTTTTTTGGGTACATTGTGAGTTTCATCTGCAAGATTATCGCAGGACCAGAAAAAGTCATTGGGAGCTCACTGTATCAACATACATTATGCCAAGGTAAGATAAATCATTCCCTTACTGTATAGGAGTAGTTTGAGATAATTTATTGTATAGGTTTTGATGTAAGAGAACGAGTTGATTTGATTAATGCATGTATATTTTGCAGTGATGGAAATTAGGATTGGATTTCAAATTCATTGGAATTGTAGGTTTTATTTGACAATGAACTGATGCGTGCAGGATTAAGCATATCATTAACACGACCTTGAGAAAAGTTTCAGAAGAGTTATTGGGCACTGGGATTAGGGATATTTTTCTACTCCATATGCCAACATTCATGCTTAACGCGGATCTTCACACCCATCGCCACATCGGTATCTTATGGAGGTGAGTTTCTTAAATTACTGCTAATTTAATTCTAAATACTAAGGATAACAGATAGAAATTCGTATCAGAACAAGCACATAATGCATGGAAAATTTATTACTTCTCACATTCTGTTACCATAAAGATAACCTAAATTTTTTTTGCATCTCTGTTAAAATTTGTTTTTATGAAATCCGTCATTTCAAGTTTACGAGCCGTAGGATTTAATCTATTTACACACAAAGCATTCCCATCTTTCTAGTGATAAAATTGATTTTGAAATATTACCCTGATAGAATTTTGAAATATTACCCGAATTGATAAAATTGATTTTGAAATTTTACCTCGATAGAATTGATAAATTGATTTTGAAATCTTGCCCAGATCTGAATAATAATGTTCCTGTATACTGGGAGATAATTTTTAATTAATGTCACGCATCTCTTCTTAACTCAGTCACGCATCTCTGTCCATATATGGAAATGAGTTTTTTAAATTACTGCTCCCAATTACTAAGTCATAAAATGACAGTGTGCATACATGCATTGACGGAACTATAGTGGTATTATATATCATAAAATGACAGTGTGCATGCATGCATTGACGGAACTTTAGTGAGCGCCTGTACGCCAATAGAAGCGTAAGAGAGAAATGGGCCTCCGCCTGTACCTCTGCATCTGCCGCAGGCCCATACGTGCAACCCATCCTCACACTTTACTTGAAGGATGGGCGAGGTTTGTCCGTTTCTGCTTATTTAAATTCAAATTGCCAAATATGCAATTTCAATGAATAGTTATACAAGATATCATAGAAAAACTTTCAATCAATGTAGAATTATACTTACTGCTATACCCTTCAGATTGAATACCTTCTCTTTTATGTTTGCCTTGACAATAAGTTTTGCCCACTGAGGAATATAGTGACCTGGTTCAGAAAGTCATACAAGTCAGCTTGAAGATAAGGGAACTGATAGAAGATAAATGTTCCCATCTTTTCCTACTATCAATTTTACTAAGAACCTCAACTTAAATCATAAATTCACCTGCATAGCTCTCCCCTATTAAATACAGATCTCTAGTCTTGTACTCTGGAAACTTGTCAAACCAACCATGAAGAAATGGCAAGTTATCCTCCGCTGCAAACAAATTAGACCATCAGATTATCGTAACGTACTAAAGTACTGCAGAAAGTTTAACATGTAATTTGCATCTGGCCACTGATATTTGACCTGTTTTAGCGTCATTTGCACCCAAATAGTATGATGTATCGTTAGAGTAGGAAAATCCAACTCCTGTCGGAGTCTCCAGATAAAACATGTTTGCTTATGCACAAAGCAAACTAGCAGTAGCCTGAGAAATACAATACATACTTCTGAAAGTATTGGTAATCATTGCATTAAGAATGTCTGAAGGCATTGCTAGAAGGATGCTTATATGATACATATACCAGAAACTAAATATTAGCAACCATTACCCTTGTTCCAGCTGTACTTATTTCCAATCAATTTGCCTCCCCTGGGATGAAATGGACCATTCTCGGATAGCGCCCCAACGCCGAATGAAGAACATCCAGGCCCTGTAATTTTCCAGAGCCAAACATGATAAATACATTCTGGGAAACCTATTACAAATTACAATAAAATTTATTAAAAAAAATCAGCTCCTTACCTACCATTCTCCTAAAGGGTTTCTCTACCTACTACATGTATACCACTAGACTATGTCTGCCACTAGATATTACATAAATGTATAGATAAAAAATGAGACCTCATTTTCATTTAGAAAAAATGTAAAAAAAAAGTGCAGTGTTTCAATGAAACAGATATATTTCTTGAACGATGTGTAATACTCTGACAAAAATTTTATAATGTTCATTAAAGTCGTTACATTAAGATATCTGATATCTGAACAAAAATTGTATGATCTTCATCAATGCCGCTGCATTAAGATATCCAATATCTGGATTGGACCTCCATCAATTGTTATGTACTAGTTGTACCCTTTAATGGAGGGTAGTACAATGTATAGAGTTCAATATGAACGCATTTAAATTCAGATATATATACAAAGTATATTCGGGCACGCTTTCGATGACATTGCGGATGTAATGGCCCTTGCGTTAAAATAACTGAAGAAATCGAGCAGTGGGTTGCCAATCTGTAACCCCACAAAAAAATTATTAAATCAGATCATATCTTGACTTCATGCTTCAACAGAAGAGAAGACACTTTTCCTCTATAGAATCACTGTAAACCATCTGGTTTGGATTCTATGTATGGAACCCACAAAAATTATTAAATCAGATCATATCTTGACTTCATGCTTCAACATAATAGAAGACACTTTTCCTCTGTAAAATTACTGTAAACCAACTGGTTTGGATTCTACGTATGGAATCTTATATGCATTATTTTATTTGAAGAATCTTATAATCAAATATAGTTGGTTTACAACATTTATAAAATTGTAATTTCCAAAAAAGTACTTTTGACCCTTTAAACTAAATACCCTACTTTTATCAACCATGATGGAGAAAAATGAGCACTTTTATCAATAGTACCAGAGACAGACAAAAATGAAAGTTAGCATCTTTTGAGATGGACAAAAGAAAGCTCAGCAAACTTTGTCTCTCAAATTGATAAACCCAAATATGCAATTTCAATGAATAGTTATACAAGGTATCATTGAAAAACTTTCAATCAATGTAGAATTATACTTACCGCTATACCCTTCAGATTGAAGATCTTCTCTTTTATGTTTACCTTGACAATAAGTTCTGCCCACTGAGGAATATAGTAACCTGGTTCAGAAAGTCATACAAGTCAGCTTGAAGATGAAGGAACTGATAGAAGATAAATGTTCCCATCTTTTCCTACTATCAATTTTACTAAGAACCTCAACTTAAATCATAAATTCACCTGCATAGCTCTCCCCTATTAAATACAGATCTCTAGTCTTGTACTCTGGAAACTTGTCAAACCAACCATGAAGAAATCTCAAGTTATCCTCCGCTGCAAACAAATTAGACCATCAGATTATCATAACGTACTAAAGTACTGCAGAAAGTTTAACATGTAATTTGCATCTGGCCACTGATATTTGACTTGTTTTAGCATCATTTGCACCCAAATAGTATGATGTATCGTTAGAGTAGGAAAATCCAACTCCCGTCGGAGTCTCCAGATAAAACATGTTTGCTTATGCACAAAGCAAACTAGCAGTAGCCTGAGAAATACAATACATACTTCTGAAAGTATTGGTAATCATTGCATCAAGAATGTCTGAAGGCATTGCTAGAAGGATGCTTATATGATACATATACCAGAAACTAAATATTAGCAACCATTACCTTTGTTCCAGCTGTACTTATTTCCAATCAATTTGCCTCCCCTGGGATGAAATGGACCATTCTCGGATAGCGCCCCAACGCCGAATGAAGAACATCCAGGCCCTGTAATTTTCCAGAGCCAAACATGATAAGTACATTCTGGGAAACCTATTATAAATTACAATAAAATTTATTAAAAAAAATCGGCTCCTTACCTACCATTCTCCTAAAGGGTTTCTCTACCTACTACATGTATACCATGAATATTCATATTTTCAAGCTATATAAAATCAAATATGCCTTGTTTGTTCAATGTACAAGTACCTCTTGAACATTGAACATGACATTTAAATATGTATTAATAATCAGCATTTAAATCTTTCAAACCAAACGAAAGATTCAGTGGATGGACATTAAATTATCAGTATTAAAACTTGAGAACTTCAGTGCCTTTGAAAGCCACATAAAATTATAGTGCCATATGTAATTTTTTCCTTGAATTATAGCATATATGTTTAGTTGCAGGCCTGCAACTGTGTTTTGAAGACCCTCAATGCTTTCAGTTTGGCCAAAGAAAGAGTCATATTCTAATCATCCCTTCGCCCTAAACAAATTAAGAACACTTTCATCCATATTTTATCAGGTTCTCTATACCATTTAAACAGCAGGAAAATACAAATATGCTAAAAAAAAAATAAAAAAAATCGCTCATTCCACTAACCTCCGTTGAGCCATACAACCAAAGGCTTCAAATTTGAGTCTGTTTCAGCTTCTACAAAGTAATAGAAGCTGAAACGGACTCCCAGAAATAAATAATGTTTTTCTTCGAAAATGTTTGCTTCGTTTTATGATCGTGAAGAAATCACTCCCAGAAACAAATCTAAGACGGGCTATCAAAGACAAAGTCCCCATATATTTCTTATTTTGAAATGCAAAGCATATCTACATAAATATTTTATAAAATGTCTACCATGGAATAAACTAAACTATTGGTTGTGTACCTGTTCATGAACATATAAACTCATTTTGTGAATTTCCACCAGTTGTATTGCAAAGACATAACATAATTCCAACCAGTGCAGCACCCATTAGAAAGGGAATAGATTGTCTTATATATTATCTATATTCTCTTGAAGTCCCACCATCTGTTTATTGATGTTGTTCAAAGCTCTCAGGAACATAACTACATACTGGAGATATATGTTGTAATATTGTTGAGGGGGTAGGTCATTGAAGTGTCTCAGGCTTTCCAATATAATAGATCACACATGGGCTCTCGTGATTATGTTTGCACAGGTAACTTGTTATGATTATTCCCTTATCATGTGCGTCATGTTCCACCATTTTCTTGACATCACAGTTGTTATCCGAGCATCTATAATAGTTCCTGCAAACAAACAATTGAGTACGCAGTCAGGACATGGCAAGAAAAAAGATGTACTTAGACAGATTGGAACAAAGGACGTCTTATAAGCATAAGCACCTCGAATTGGGGCTGTTCTTCACAAATTTCTTCCCATAGTTGAGCCACTTATAACCGTCTTCCAGAATGTCTGTTTCGGATCTAGTCAAAAATGCATATTTGAGAGCTCGTTCTGCCTTTCTCTTCCTGCTCTTCTTAGGAGTCATGTTAAAATAATATAACCATTACAATAATTCACTAAAGAAGCAAGGTGTTCTACAGCCTACTTACATTTAAAAAAGGTTCAATTATATATGTATAAATCAATTAAAACTGGATCTATAAAATGTCGAAATAATTTTTTATTTTTTCTGCATCTGGGAAGGTGCCCACATCAAGTTCTTTAATCCCTCTAAATAGATCCAAGGATAAAATGAAAGTTATATTGAAGGAAGATAATTTTTTTGCAAAGGAACCTTCCAAACTAACAAACACTTACATTGTCTCCTGAGGATGGGTTTGGATCACAGTAGAATTGTGATCCAGATGAAGCCCCCGGATGCATGGTGGATTACTGGGAAAAGAATCTGCATATTATCATCGGATACTTGGTCCAATCTTGACAATATTAAAGTTGTAAGCATGATCATTCACATCCTCATTCTTGCCTCCTGCAGCAGCTGGGCCTGTTCCTTCCTGAAAACCTTAAAGGCAGCTTGGAAATGGCCAATTGTCGGATCAAGATAAGCCATTTCAATTACCTCAGTTGTCCTCCCCGAAACTCGCAAAACCTATTACAGCGGGGGCGTCTGACGTATTACACTCGTTGCTGCGTCAATGAAAACGAACTGACTTGAAATGAGAAAGAGATGTAAAAAAACCGGAAGTCTATATATTTTTGTTTACATGGAAAATTGACATAATTCCATCTATATATTTTTGTTTACATGGAAAATTGACATAATTCAATTTCATTAAGAAGTTTATTTTAGAATTTAAATTGTAGTTTACGAGTTATCTCATTTGATACTATGTTAATTTGTAAAGCCAAGGCCTAGGTGGCTAAGTGTGAACATATTATGGTTGTGCACATGTAGAGGACAACTCTTGAAATGCATCATATATGTGGTTATTGAGATATTTAATAAATTCATTGTGTAAAATTAAATAAATAATTATTGAGTTTTTGTGGATTTCATTATTCTTGTAAAGCCAAGGCCTAGGTGGCTAAGTGTGAACATATTATGGTTGTGCACATGTAGAGGACAACTCTTGAAATGCATCATATATGTGGTTATTGAGATATTTAATAAATTCATTGTGTAAAATTAAATAAATAATTATTGAGTTTTTGTGGATTTCATTATTCTTGTGTCGTTTATAGTCATATATGTTTATTTGGCTCTCTTTCTATTGTTTTTCCTTGTTCAAATGTGATTTACTTCCTATATTATATTAATGTATGGGTTGACTTATATTTGTATTCAAAAATTATATTTTCTTGAGAAGTTTCATTTTCATTTTTTTTCATTATTTCTTAAAAATTAAAGTTTTTATACATTATGGTGTATTGGTTTTTTTTCTACACTATTATAACATTTTTTTTTTTTTAAATCCAAACATTGTATAACTTAATTCAATCACAATTCATTATTTAACCTTATGCAAATCTTTTGCATATGCCTCCTTAATTGAATCACATCTCATTTTTAACCTTTTGCAAATATGCTTCCTTTATTATTTTATTTTTTGATGTCAAGATAATTCAGTAATGAATGTATTCCTAATATTAACTATAACTTTAATAGACTTAGTGAGGAGTTCACTTATACAAGTTATCTATGGATTTTTTTTATTTTTTTTAAGAATTAAACAATATATCAAACCATCCACTAATAGGAGTGATTTGGAATTCGAGGGTGCAAGGTGCTTGTTGTTGATTTCCTTATATTTTAGACGCAATAGTTGAGTAAGTGAGAATTTTTGTGGAAGGATTTGTGATATGCCAATTCTCGCTCTTGGAAACACCAGCTCTCCTTAGCATGTGATTACACCTTATCTTCTTCTGATCGACATGCTATTATGGATATTATTGGTTTTGTCCTTCAAGAAGATCTTTTTAAGATGAAAATAGATATATGTTGGGGCCCTTTTGGTGTGATTGGAAGTAGAATTTTGGGATCCCCTTGGTTATTTATGATTATTGCATAATGTACTCCATTGTTCATCAACGCCATCAACTTGGTCCAGTTCTTAACTATGCAGTGGGTGTCTTATGATGCTAAGAGTCATTTCAGAGACTTCCAAGGCCCACCTAGCTAAGAGTGGTTTTTCAGATGAGTTTTGTCCCTCATGTCTTAGGGTGGAAACGATGAAGCATTTGTTTTGGTATTTTCCTTTGGCCAAGTTGTGTTGGGAGCATGTTCAAACTAATTTTTCCACTATTCTACAAGGGCATCTTCATTGGCATGTAATTTCATTGAGTGACTTCAGAGTCATGGTTCATTCTTCTCTTTGGGGTATTTGGCACTACTTGAGAATTTATGCTCTGTATATTCTCTAGAAGCTTCAATGTAATTACTTTTTCAAGAATTAGGTTAAATTTTTGTATGCCTTTTTCAACTGTGAGGTAAAGTATTTTTGTTGATCAAAGATGCCAAGTTGTTAGACTTTGGTGCTTATTCATATTGTATTGTTCTTCTTCTTCCAAGAAAAGGATGTAAAAACCATTGTATATACCTTTCTGCTCTTCGTTTTTTTTATGTAAATATATATTTTTCAATAAAACAATATATTTATCAAATTGTGATATTTATGTTGTGTGGGAATCTAAGGTTATGTCATCTTTCAAATTGTCAACAAAAGATAATACATCAAGTTTGGTTTTAATAAGATATTAAAAGGTTGTAATTTTAAAACTTTATTGGAAGTCACGAGAGAATGGCTCAGGGCACTTTTCCCTTTCCCTCCCTCTGGAGGTGTTTCACCAACCTCCCCCTCGATCCTGAGGCCCCTTGTGACAAGCTGACCTAGCGGACAGATGGAAAGCTCAGATGGAGATAAGATGGATTATGGCGGCAACACTTCACATGGGCCGATTTTCTTCACACAAGCGGAGTTTTTGGAGCGCGCGACCTCCTCCCCTTACCTCTCTCGGAGGAAGCCAGACCATCAATATGAGGGATCTAGATTTAATGCAACACTCTCGAAGGATGGAAATGATTTGGAGGAATTTAATTATAGTGGTAAGTTTCTGGATAAGAAATGGAATGGTAACCTCCAACATATGAACCCTCTATTATTTGTTTCTCCCTCACCTGCAAAGCTCAAGGCAGGGAATGTTGGTAGTTTGCAAGGAGAGGAAAGGAAAAAGACTCTAGTTGTTTGTAATCAAGGCCATGCGAACATACAATACGCATATCTACGGAAACATTCTTCAAGTTGTATCTGCGAGAAAGGGGGTTTTGTGAGAATGGTGGTCGGAGAGGATATCTTGATAAAGGAAATCACCCGCTTTGAGGGTAAACTGTTGGTCGAAATAATTAATCGAAAATCACTGGGCATTTAGGCTCTCCAATCTTGGATTGACCAAGAATGGACTCCTTTGTTGGGTTACTTGCCTGAAATTCATGTTCTGACAAGGGGTTGGGATTCTTTTCTGCTGAAGAATGAAAAATATTGCACTGAAATACTCCAAAAAAGATGGTATTAGGGCTCATCGATTTTATTTTTAAAACCCTAGTCTGTCGATTTTGATCCAACAAGAGAGTTAGTTTCAGTCATGAAAGTTTGGGCCACTATTTCAGGTCTGCCCCTAGATTTCGAGAAAAGGGAGGCTCTGGAGACTATTAGAAATAAACTAGGTGCTTTTGTGGGTCTTGAGCCCAACTGGGCGTCAAAAAATGACCAACGTTGGGCCCGGATTCAGGTAGAAGTAAATGTTCGGGAAGGATTGGTTAGGAGGCTTGACATTGTTTATAGGGATATCACTTGGCACCTAAAAGTGGATTATTGGAAAATCCATTTCTAGTGCCAGGGGTGCCATGAAATCGGCCACTTAAAGTCTAAATGTCTAAAGCCTTCACCCTGGGGCCAGCCATCGCAAAAATTCTGGAGACACAAATCCATTGTGGCTCGGCATCAAACAGTGGAGACTCTTTTGATTGATGGGAAAAACAAAGATGTCGTATTGGAACTCAGCTCAACAAAAGCTTCTAGCTTAGCCTTAGAAGACCTTGCTCTTCAAGCGGTCAATTCAGGTATGCAGTTTTTTAATCTTGCTCCTTCTTCTTCTTTGGATACGTTTGCTCCTCCCGTGGAATTGGAAAACTATTTCCCCTCTCCTGCTCCTTTATCCCCTTTGACTCCCTCTTCCCCCCTTCCCTCCCTCCTTCCTCCTATTGTTTTATCTGAGACTCCTCCTTATCTAGACCCCCCTCTCCCCTCCCCCACCTTGTTTATCAAATTTTCCTCCTCCCTTTCTCCTACTCCTCCCCTTGTCGAGCATCCTCCCTCTCTTTCCCCTAAGCCTACAAGTCCTGCGTCTTCTTCTCCTCCCCTTTCCTCTAGCCCCTTGAAAGTCCCTGACCCTACTTTGCTTCCCCCTCTTTCAAAGTCTTTATCTCCCCCTTTACCCTCTCCTAAAGGGTATGCACTCCGCTCTAAAGACTATTTAAAAGAGATCAACCCCTCAAAGGGTGGATTGGCCCTTGACCCCCTTTGTGCTATGCAGACTGGAAAAAAGTCTCATATGTCAAAGGCAAAAGAAAAAGTTGTGGCCAAAATCTGGAAAGGCACCCAAGAAACCATTACCAAGGCCCTTAGAGCAGGGAATTCATTACATCCCCCCCTAAATTATTTTTTCATCCTTCAATTCTAGAGGGATTGGGGGCCCTTGGAAAAAATTATCCCTCAAAATGCTACTCCTATGCCTTAAGCTAGAAATCCTCTTTCTTCGGGAGACTATGTGTTCAGGGGAAGATGCCATAAAAATTGTTATTCAGTAGCTGAAAAATTGGTCCTTCAGTGTGATAGATGTAGAAGGGATGTCAGGGGGTATGCTTTCTGGATGGAGTTTTGACTTAAAGGATTTATCCTCATTCTCAGCTCTTTCCTCCATCTCAGTAAAGCTCAAGCATAAAGACTATGATTTTTATTTTTCTATTATAAACATTTATGGTCCCTATTCTGACAAGGTACAGTTTTGGGAAAATCTAAAATCTGTAGGAATTTTCAGCAATCCCTTAACGGTGATAGGAGGAGATTTGAATTTCAACCTCTCCGTAAGAGAAGTTTGGGGCTTGAACCTGAGAGAAGATAAATATAAAGGTTTTTTTCTTTCTCTCATGGAGGCAGAAAGCATGGTCGAATTACAACCTGTAAAACTCTCCCCTACCTGGAGAAACTTTCGATCTGGAAATGATGTTGTAGCCAAGAGACTGGATCGCTTCCTTATCTTTGAAAAAATCTTGGACATGGGTCTCAAACGTAAGGCGAAAGTCGAAGAAGGGGGAAGTTTAGATCACTGTCCTATTTCGCTTTTTTGGATTTTGAGAGCAGATTCACCCCCTGCACTCTTAAAATCAACCAGGTTTCGTTGGTAGAGGAGGACTTCAGGAAGTTAGTAGCATATGCATGGGTAAGGCTAAATCATGACCCTTCTGAACCCTTTATGGTGCAATTCGAAGAGAACCTAGAGTGCACGAAAGAAACTATTAAGAAATGGATCTCGGTATGGAAAGCCAGCAAAAGGAGTTATTAGAGATTGAAGAAAACCTTTCACGGATAATGTCTGAGGTGGATGATGGATCCCTAAACCAGGTGCAACTAGAGGAAATTAAATGTATAGAAAATAAGAGAAATGAATGGTTGAAGAAAAAAGAGACGGAGTGGCGCCACAAAAGTTGAGCACTATGGCTTCAAGATGGTGATAATAACACAAAAAAAAATCATCATTTTGCTAACCATCGCAAGAAATTGAACACCATTTGGGAAATCAAAAATGAAGAAGGTGTTTTGGTTAGTTCTTTTCGAGAAAAAGTGGAATCAGGTGTGCGCTTCTTTGAAAATATTTTTCAATCCCCTAGGAGATTCCCTATTCAAGAGATTTTGGAGGTAGTTACCAAGTTCTAGCCTTTGTTCTCTGAAGAAATGAACAAGTCCTTAGAGGAAGAGGTAACCGAACCAGAGATGAGACATGCCCTCTCCTCGACGCAAAATGGTAAAAGTCTGGGCTCGGACGGGTTTACCAAGGATTTCTTTAAATCCTTCTATGACCTATTGAAAGATGATCTACTCCTTTTGGTTAGAGAATATCAAAGAGAAGGTAAGATCCACGGCCCATTAAATTAAACCTTTCTTTGTCTCATACCAAAGAAAGAGAATATTGAAACGTTCGAGGACTTTAGACCTATTTCTTGTTGTAATGTTGTTTATAAATTGATTGCTCAATTTATAGCTCGAATACTAAGACCCTTGCTCAGTGAAATTATTGGAGAAGAATACTTTGGTTTTCTTCAGAACCGACAAATACATGACGCAATGGTGATTTCGCAAGAGATCTTTCTTTCGATACAAAAGAACAATCTTAAAGCAATCATTTTAAAATTGGACTTATCAAAAGCATATGATATGGTTAACTGGATCTTTCTAAGGCCGATTCTTATACAATTGGGCTTGAGCTTAAGGACGGTAAATTGGATAATGGGATTCCTACAAAGCGAGTCCTTCACAGTGTTGATTAACGGCTCTCCCTCTAGATTTTTCAAAGATTCAAGGGGGTTGTGCCAAGGTTTCCCTCTTTACCCTTTCTTTTTTCTCTTCATAGTTGAAGCTCTAAGAAAAATGATAAAAGAAGCATGCTCAAACGGTCTTTTGACAAGTATAAGGGTATTTGAATCATGGAGGATTTCTCATCTCATGTTTGTAGATGATGTACTATGTAGCATGTACGACTTCTTATCATATGTTTCAAGTCTCAAATGAATCTTTGATTCATACTGCAAAGCTACGGGGATGCAAATTAATCTGGAAAAATCTTGCATTGTTCTTAATAATTGCTCTGAAGAAGAAACAAACTCCTTTTTTAATATAATCTTGACTCAGAAGAAAGGACTTGAAGAAGGAATTAAATATTTGGGATTCTATCTAAAGCCTAATTGGTACAGAAATGAGGATTGAGGATGTCTTATTCGTAAAGTGCAAGCAAAGATTTCTTCTTGGGTTAACAGAACTTTTTCCAGAGGTAGTCGTCTTGTACTACTTAAATCAGTCCTGGAAAGTATCCTTGTATATTGGAACTCCATAGTGGCCATTCCCAAAGGCATTCTGGATAAAATAAGGAGGCTAAGTTGTAGATACTTGTGGGCAGGCCATAAATCCCATGGGGTTTTCCATTTGGCTAGTTGGTCCTCCATCGTTGCTCCAAGAAACCTTGGGGGATGGGACTTAAAGATATTTGTCCCTTCACTCGTGCTCTAGCAGGCTGAAATCTTTGGAGCCTCTCGCAAGGGAACTCCCTTTGGCATAGAGTTCTACACTCAAAATATTTCGCTAATTTATCTATAGCACAATGGTTTCATTTTCCTGTGAGATCCTCAAAGGGTTCTATCGTGTGGAAAGCTTTAGTGGAATCCTTTCCACTAGTGGGAAAATAGAATATCTAGAAAATTGGAAACGGGGGAAACATAAGATTAGGAGAGGACCCTTGGCTAGGAGCAGGGGACAATTTCAGGCTATCAAAACCTCTAGTTCAGTATCTTAAAAACCTCAACCTCTTTCACTTACATGAAATCTGTATAGGGGACCCTCGACTCCAAGGAAGCCTGGGGTGGCAATATTCAATCTCTTTAGGTTTACCGCAAGAACTTCATGAAGAATGGGACTCCTTTATCTCGCGGCTGTGTGAAAACTTCATCCTTCTGGACGATGAGTCTTCAGACACTCTATGTTGTTCCTTTAACAAAAAGGAAGGGTCTTTTACATCGAAACTTGGATATAAAGCATGGCAGGAAGAAATACTTCTAGTACAGCCTAAATGGTGGTGGAAAACATTGTGGAAAAGTAAAGATCCTTTTAGATGCAAAATTTATCTCTGGCTTGCTCTGAATAATAAACTACTGACTTGGGATAATGGAGTGAAAAGGGGCTAGTGCAGCCCAAATCGTTGCACACTTTGCATTGGTGATGAGTAATCGGTTTCTCACATTTTTGTATTTTGTCCTTATGCAAGCCATGTTGCAAAGTTGGTCAAGGAAAAGTTAAATTCCAGGTCTGACTGGAACAAGGACAACTTGGAAGAATTCTATCGGTTATGGGTCGAGGATAGGGCCCTGAAACTCTATTCGAGTTTACCACGTATCATGATTTCAAATATCTGGTGGGCCCGCAGCTCAACTATTTTTAAAGACAAATGGATTTCTCTGGAGGTTATTGCGGTGATTATGCTCAACCATGCTATTTATTTTAAAGATGATCCTAAAGAAGTTAAGCACCATACTCATATTCTCCCCACATTAGATTATGACTTCCCTTGGGGATATTTTGATGGGCCCAACCAGGGGCACCCTCCTTCGTGCAGAGTTGGGGTATTTTTGTTCATCAACCAGAACCATTACATTTACATTATATATGCCCCTAGCCAAGGGTCCAATAACATAACCAAGTTAATTGTGATGTGGACCCTATTGTAGACGACAAAGAAAAAAGACATCAAAAAGATACAGGTTTTGGGGGATTCCAAATTGGCAATTGATTGGGCCCAAGGAAAATTAATAATACAAAATATCAATCTGTCAAATATTTTGAGAGATGTCAAGTTGGCTTATTCCGTCCTTTGAATGGATTTCTTTTCATCATGTTTTAAGAGAACTCAATGTCAAAGCATATGAGTTATCCAAGGAAGCGTTTCAGTTACAGAGAAGAGCATTTGGGTACTATGAGTACTTTGATCGGGTGGAAACCAAAGCTATGGAGTTTTGTCTTTAGATGAAAGAGGCAGTAATTGACAATGTTTTTTGTTTTTTCCTTTGAATGACAAAGAAGAGACAGAAGTGGACTGTAAATTTTTGTAAAAATTATTATAGGTAACAGCAAATAGAATGGAGACGGGAATGTTTTGATCGTAAAATCCTAAAAACATTGAAGCGAAAGATTGTAACATGTATATTTCTAAATTACTCTTGGAATATAAATCTTTAAAAAAATAAAAGAAAATAAAATAAAAAACAAAAAAAACAAACAACTTTATTATTAATTTTTTTTTTTGTAAATATCTCCATTATAATGTCTTAGAAACAAAATAAAAAATAAATTACATCAATATCCATAAATATGGTTTGGAAACCAAAAATATGGTATGTGATATCCCATAAGGAATGCCTAATGAATCTCTTAGTTGTGCTACAATATATTATATTTTTTCTTTTGTTAAAAAGCTTTGTATTTACTTTGGTAGCCAATATTTCTCAAAATGCTTACATTGAATAGTTTGAAAAATATTATAATTATAAAATCAAAACCAAAAATTTGAAAAATATAGTAAAAAACAAAGCTCAATGTGAGATAATTGTGTTATGACTAAGATTAAATTACAACTTGGTGTATATTTAAAAGGTTGTTGAGTATATATGGATTTATAAAAAAATTATTTGGTTAAAAAACTTTGTATTTACTTTTGGTAGCCAATATTTCTCAAAATGCTTAAATTGAATAGTTTGAAAAATATTATAATTATAAAATCAAAACCAAAAATTTGAAAAATATAGTAATGTGAGATAATTGTGTTATGATTAATATTAAATTACAACTTAGTGTATATTTAAATGGTTGTTGAGTATATATGGATCTATAATAGCAAATATAGCACATGATCCAAAATATTTAAAATATATATATATATATATATATATATATATGGATTTATACATTATTGTGATTTTGTAATTTTAATCATAATAGCAAATATAGCACATATTTGAAATATTTATCCATTTCAAATGGAGTATATAAAGGAGATGAAAATAACTTTTAACATACAAACAACAAAATAAATTTTATGGTCAATTTTTGCTAGTTCAATCGGTTAAGTTTTGGGTTTTGTTTGTTAGGCGACTTGAGTTCAATACCCTTACGGTGTATTTATTCTAGAGGAGACACACAAAAATATAGTTATGTTAAGGGTTGGTGTGGCTCTAGATGGATGCAATCCCCAAGTGATTTTGACGTCTTAGATGCCCCTGGGTTATAGTTTCTTAGAAAACGGTTAAAATGCTAGCCCCGCAAGTGACAAGCATTTCTAACAAACAAAATAAATCCTATGATGATATATTGAAAGAAATTTTTTTAGTATTCCCAAATAACTATATGTATTTTTGCTAACCATTTTTAAAAAATAAATGTATAATCTTTAGAAATTATCTAGTTACATCTATATAAGTCTTTCTCCTAAATTATTAATGATGTGACCAAACAACCTCAAATCTATACAATTGTTGTTTTATATAAAAAAATATTATGAAAATAGATAAAATGATATTATTAATTATCAAATCGAAGTGATGTTGATTAAAGAATATGGTTTTCAAGAAGGACAATGAGAGGAAAAAAATARGGATGATATGGAGAAACATAACAATTGTTGTTTTATATAAAAAAATATTATGAAAATAGATAAAATGATATTATTAATTATCAAAAGTTTTATATAAAAAAATATTATGAAAATAGATAAAATGATATTATTAATTATCAAATCGAAGTGATGTTGATTAAAGAATATGGTTTTCAAGAAGGACAATGAGAGGAAAAAAATAGGGATGATATGGAGAAACATAACAATTGTTGTTTTATATAAAAAAATATTATGAAAATAGATAAAATGATATTATTAATTATCAAAAGTTTTATATAAAAAAATATTATGAAAATAGATAAAATGATATTATTAATTATCAAATCGAAGTGATGTTGATTAAAGAATATGGTTTTCAAGAAGGACAATGAGAGGAAAAAAATAGGGATGATATGGAGAAACATAACAATTATCTTGTGAATTTAATATCATCTATATTTAAATTAAGTTATAATACTTGATAATGTGTTTCATGTTTTTTTCTCTATTAAAATATGCATATTATAACTAAATATTATTGGAAAATAATGTTATATTTAATTGAAGAAAACAGTGATTTTGAAACAAATTACTTAGGGACATATTCACTTTTTAGCCATAAGTATCTGTACATAAATACTTATCCCCAAGTATGGGTATTCATGTTTTTTTTCTTTATTAAAATATGCATATTATAACTAAAATTATTGGAAAATAATGTTATATTTAATTGAAGAAAATAGTAATTTTGAAACAAATTAGCTAGGGACATATTCACTTTCTAGCCATAGGTATCTGTACATAAATAATTACCCCCAAGTATGGGTATTGATATGTCAGAGGTGCATTTACACTTCTTTATTTCAAGTGCAAATTCTACAACTCAAGAATTAAATAGGAAAAGAGTAAGTGTAAATTCTACAACTCAAGAATTAAATGGGAAGAGAGCAACAACAAATATCTCATTGGCATCAATCAAGCTAGTGTTTCATTGAGCGCATTGATTAAACCAAGGCAAGGAGAAACAAACTAAAAACTACACTTTTTTATAACAATCAAATCAAAGGAAAAATATATGTGAGCCAAGGAACTCCTTCACACCAACAACACCAAGGAAAACGACAATAGTGCAATTTTTTTGCAAGATAACACATGCACTCTAATAAACAATTTGTCTTCACCTATTAGACCAGGGAGTTCTTGTTTGCACTAGTTAAAGCAAGTGAATATTTATATGTCAATATGTCCTTGTTGACATCAACTAAACTATGGATGGATATAAATTCTCAAAACATTGTGACGTTGAGGTATCTTGCATACATCTCAATCACATGCTCTTTGGGGACGTTGGTAGCTAAAGTGAATTGTTAAGATAATAGCTTAAAAGATCAAGGTATACAAATCAAAATTAGAATCAAAATCCAAAAGTCTCAAGAACATAAATAATGAAACAATTTATGTTGTGACCAATCATATAGTATCCTTATTGGCATTAATTAAGCAAGAGAATCATTACATATCAATACTCCCTTATTGGCATCAACTAGAGTAGGGGTGGAGACATACTGTCAAAACGTTATGATAACGAGGTCTCTTGCATCCATCTCAATCCACATGCCCTCCATGGGTGTTGGTAGCTAAAGTGAATAGCTTAAAGGATCAAGGCCTAAAACCCAAAATTTTGAATCAAAAGCCAAAAGCCACAAGAGAAATAATAGTAAAGCATTTCACCTTGCTATCATCAATTAAACTAAGGTATCGTTGTTGGTGCTAATTAAACCAAGGGTGAATTTTACATATCAATATCCCCTTGTTGGCATCTACTAGACTAAGGATGGAGACAAACTCTAAAAACATTATGATGATGATGTCTCTTGCATACATCACTCCACATTCTCTCCGTGAGGGTTGGTATCTAAAGTGAACAATTAAGATGATAGTTTAAAAGATCAAGTCTTAGGACCCAAAATTAGAATCAAAAGCCAAATGCCCCTAGAGCAAGAACAATGAAGTGAATCCAATACAAAACAAATGAAGCCCCTCTTTTTTTTTTCTCAAGGAGACCAATTTATAGAAGCAAGTTAGTTGTGAAAGTAATTATCAGAATTAATGTTTTAATTTTATTTCCCTATGTTTGGAAGAAAGATGATAATTCTCTCCTTGGATCGTAGTTTCTCAAGAGATGTATTTCTTCCATTTCCAATTCTATGACAATTTAGTTCATTTAATCTTTACTTACTTCATAGCCGAAGTTTGTAATTTATTAGGGTTGTTTAAACAAATAAAATATAGGTTTACAATTCATATTGAGAATAGTTAGGGATTTACCCTAGTAGGTAGGGGGATGTGGTTGCCTCCTTTGTAACCTTAGGTTCACTCTAGAAACTCTTCAGGATCAACATGTAGGCATTCGATGAAGGTTTCTTTGTTGGGATAAATGGAAGTCCCTCCCATGAAATTTGCTTCACGGAGTCTTTTTCTAACTCATTGAAGGAAGCATGATTCTCCTAGATCAACAATTCTTCAAATTTGTAGTTGTTAAGAGGGTTGATACTCCTTAGAAAGAAGCATATTTATCCCTGTGACATGTTGGATCTACTACATCGTCAGCAAGTGTAAGCCCCTCATTTTTTATTTATAAAGAAGCATATCCTTCCTTTCCCCCCCATCCTTCAAATATATACTTGTTGGACATGTGTAGTCCCTCCTAGTATGGGGGCATCTCTTCATAGAAATATCCTTGAATTTTCCTCCCCATTAAGCTCAAACCTTGGTTGTTACATCGGAAGGATTGCATTTCAACTCCCATGGTTTGTTTTTTTATTCAACAATTCTTTTCCAAAACTTGTCGATTTTCACTCTTTGTTTTCAACTCATGAGAGACCTTTCTCCAAGGGGGTGCTACTATCCATCCAGGTGGAAAGTTTTTTCATTGTGGAATTTATATTGTGGAGGATAGAGAAGATGTGCTTTTCAAATGTGTTGGGCATGTATTCATAAATTTTCGATCTACCATAGCCCACAGTGAACATGTCATTCATGTAACCTTAGCATTGATCATTTGAACCCTTCTTAGAGGTTTTATCCTCCATTCCAATTTAGGTAAGGATTTTGAACCTCCATCTAGACTTTTTGAATGAAGAATCCCTTCAGGGAATTGATGGGTGTCTTAGAAGGTTTATTTCAATCTCTTTAGAATATACTTGTGATGGTTTTTTACCTTCATAAGGATTTTTGTGTAGGTGAATCTAGGCCTCGGTCTCGAATAGGAAATCCTCTTGGATGTAAATGGAGTAGTTTGGAAATAAAATTTGGATTGCAAAAAAGTTTCTTCTAGGTGGAGACCTTTTTTTAGATTAAACACCTTGGCTCTTCCTATCCTGGATGGGTTTTTTAGGCTACCTTTATAAGGGAAACAATTCAAAATAAAAAGAAGAAATGCAAGTCCTCTTGGTGTATTGATGCAAAATTATGATGTCATATGGCTAGTTTAAAGTCTTTAGATAAAGTGAAGGAGATGGCATAGGAAGCTCCCCGATCCAAGAATAGTTTAGAGTCAATTAAGGAGTCTAATCAAGCAATTTCAACCTCTACAAAATAAATATCATTATAATTGACTAGAGGATAATAAAAATCTTAACAATGAGTCCCAATTATCGGAGGAAGGGATTGAAGTGAAGAAAGAAGAAAAAATACGGGATTACTTGAAGAAAGATGCCCTTTTGTTTTATCCTCTTGAGAAGGTAAATGGTTTCTTCATAATATTTGTCATAGCTTACCAATTTATTTCTTATCCCATCCTAGAAGAAGAAAAGTACAAGTGAGCTCTCACTTATGTTGAAGTAAAGGCCATAATGGAGGAACACCAAAAGATGAAACATATAAAGGAAAATTTCTTCATTTCTGAATAGATTCTTGTTATAGGGAGTGAGTAGTTAGTGATGGATACAGAGGTGGTATCCATTAAAACCCAAGAGGTTAATCTAGAGTTGAGAGCATAATCTATTGTGACAATAGCAGACCCAATTGCACTAGAGCAATGTGTAGGTATGTAAGTATTCAATAATGTAAAATCAAAGCATATGACTATCATAAGGAACACGGGAAGTATGCAAATGATTGAGCGAGGGGGAGAGGTTGATGTAGAGATTAAGATGAAACCAAAAAATGGTTTTGCACTGTAGTTCCTACAACAACTAACCCTATTACTAAAAGACGCAAAGGTTCCATAATCAAATCCCAAGCCATTTATATTCAACATAGAGCCACTTGCACCAAAGAAAACCTCCTATAAGAGAAAGCAAATCTCATAATATAATATAGACATTGTCTCAAGTGAAAAGGCTATTGCAAGGGAAAAGACTTATCCACTAGTAATTGATGAATCATAATGATTTTATGCATATGACCAAATGTAAGATAGAAGCTATGCATGCAGAAATGGAATCCAAGGAATGAAAAATAAGTACTTTGAAGGAGTGGATCTAAGTGTTATAGAGTGAGTCGACTTGTAAGATGAAATTTGCTAAGGTGATCTCTTCTTTGCACAAATCAATGTTAGATATGGTGGTTGACTTTGTACACGATCAAAATCTTATGGTTTACCTTCAAAACACCTTGGTTGATTTTAATTTGATTGTAGAAGACAAGATGGAGAAAATAGAACACTTGAAAGTTCAGATGCTTCACTTCATGGATTGGAAAGAAAAACATTCCTTGTTTCTAGATCTAATTCTAACTATGCATCCTTTTGAGATTCTCGACATATGCATTAGATTTTCTTACCAAGAAATAACTCTCCAAAAAGCATATGAGCAAATGCAAGATTTTTTGGCCAAGTATTTGGAGAATATGATTCGCATGAGAAACATGGTTACAAAGTTTATTGTCCTCCCACGTTTGTGAGAGAAGGTAGAAAACACATCCATTAGTGAACTTTGAGACAATGAAAAATTTTCCAAAGCAGCATGTATAAACATTGTGATTGTAGAATAAATTCAATGTTATGCAATAGAGCTAAAAAAAGATCAATATTGTCTTTAATATGTGATTGCTCGAATGGGTAGAAGAAGAATTGATTTGATTATAATATTTGCTAAGGTTAAACCCACGATGGATAGCAATTTCTTCTCGAGAAGGTATAATTTTTTTAAACTTATTCTCCTATTAGTGATCATTTAAAATAATAGAATAGCTTTATGATTGATTCAACCATATAATGACAAAGTCTAGAATAATGTCCATTAGATATTCAAGAGAAACTGCATATAGGAATTTTTCAACTTACATGGTAAATTTTATTAGTAGACTAGCAATGTGGTGATGGAATTGCCACTCTCCACTAGTGGTGATGGAATCACCACTCTCCACAATAGTGGAAAACCTCTCCATATTAAGAGTAGAGGTCTGTAGTTGTACCCTCTCAAACTGAAAATTTGGATATGGTATGTCGATAAAACCAATGTAATTTGAATAAAGAATTGGAAAAGTTAAATAACCAATCAAAACATGTCCAATTCACCATGGGGTAGAATGGGAGTATCCCTTTTCTTGATGTAAGGGTGACAAAGAAGCAAGATGGGACATTAGAAAATTTAGAAAATATACCCACGTTCAGCAATATCTATATGTAAATTTGCATCACCACCTTGCCAAAAAGTTGGGAGTCATAAGTACTTTGGCTACTAGGGTGATCAGAATCTTAAGTGATCTCCACCTTACTTGGGGAAAAGATCACCTTCTTGTAGTTTTTAAAAAGAATGGGTATAAGGAAGAACATGTTAAGAATATGATTTAGGAAGATGGCATAAGACCTCAAAATAGGGAACATGATTATACTTCCAAATTTGTCCTTAGCCCTCGGGGGCAGCTCAATTGGAAAGAGTCCTGATATGAAGTGTTATGTTCGATGAGGTTCTGCTTTCAAATCCCCCCAAGGGTATTAATACATTTTCTCCAATATTTCCCCCACCCCCACCCTCATATACTTGTGCTTGCGGAAGGGGAATACATATGGCACCTGGAGGTTATAGTGGTAGCGGTTGGAATCAACCCCATGTAACACGAGTACGAGACTTGCACAGTTGTCGATTCCATCAGTCATTGAAAAAAAAAAGTTGTCCTTCCTTGCATAAGGTGTGATAGATAAGATTGCTAAGGTCCTCAAGAGGACTAACATCATCACTTCCTTCAAACCTTTGAAAACCATTAGAGGGATGATGAAATCAGTTAATGACCCAATCAATCCATGTCACCATAAAGGTGTTTATGAGATCCCATGCCCATGCAGAAAATCATATATTGGTGAAACCAAATGTTCCTTCCAATTAAGGATCAAAGAACGTTAAGGAAACATCTGTCATACCTCCACTCTTGTTGAGAACTCCCACGATATTAAGCATCAATCATGTCTCAAAAATACTAGGGTGATTGCCAAAATCAAGAATTACTCTAAACGTAAGTTTAGAGAAGCAATTGAGATTGTTAAGCATCATAACAATGTAAACAAGGATGGTGGATGGGAGGTTAGCAACAATTGGGTTCCAATGTTTTAGTAACAATGGATTCATGATAATATTAATAATAACATGAATTAGAAGAGAGAGTTTACATAATATTAGTAATAACTTGAATTATAGTATAGAATTGACATTATTTCCATTGCTACGATAAAAAGTATTAATAACTATTGATCAACATTTCTCTCCCTCGACTTTTTGGCCCTAATGATGAACCATGATATTGATTCGAAACATTGACTATGATATCATACATGTGGGTTCTCATGAAGATCCAATGGACAATTTTGAAGACAACATAAGCTTGAAAGAAATAAAAGTAGACTAAGGCAAATTTCCTAAAGTGAGTTAAGGTTGAAAAGTCTCACGGGTGGCAAAGAATCACTTTAGGTAGATGAGTATTCAAAGACATTGAAGTTCAAGAATCATTGGGATATTGTATAAATAAATCTCTATTATAAATAAAACATGCATTTTATCTCTTATTGTAAGTTATCTTCTTGGGAGAGAAAAGTGTTCCCATCGATCAATGTTCGACAAAGCAAGGTATTTCCACATAGGACGATGATCTAAAATTGATCTTTTAAATACTATGGTTAAGTTTATGCATGAGTTGATTTACCACTTAGGAATTAAGAGAAGAAGAATATTTTAATGAAAGAATGTTGTAGCCATCATAAAGAATACTGAACAGAAATTAAACCTTAAGAACAACAAACCATAATGCCAAATATTGTTAACAGAGTTCAGCAAGGTTGCCTACGTCTTCGGGCCTTTGTCTCTGTGGGGGAGGCTTTCTTATTAATCATCAATGCTTCAAAAGTACACCAGAAATCAATTAAAAGGATTATAAACTGGTTTGGTTATGTTCTTCTCGACCTTAGGAATCCAACACAACTGATGGCACTAAAAACAGTTGAGCGTAGCTCCCGGAAATGGCCTCCAAAGTTCACTTCCTCAATGGTTTTCCTTCATAAAAATGGCTTGGACCTCACAATTCTTCAGCATTTCTCTTGTTCTGAACTTGTTATGGCTGTCAAAAACCTTTGGTTTATATAGATTTTGAGTTGGGGGTCACCTCCCAAGAGATGGCCTCAAAAAGGGCTCTAGATCCTCATTTTTGGGGAAAATCCTCCAAAAAATAGCATAATTAACCAAAACAATCCATTTTCTATAGGAAAAAACCCACTTTGGGGAAATATTGGCATGCCAGCCCCTTTTCTTCAGGCCAATGGTCATGTGGAGTTCCTATGTGTCCAACAGCTAGGCGTCTGCGTCCTAGTCCTCGTCTGCTCTAGTCGTATGAATGACCATGTGGCCAAGTGCTAATTCTTTGCGCCCTGCCTGGCTCCTGGTCAAGCACCCTGGTCGCGTTCTATCCCCCGCCGACCGGGAATTATCCCCCAAAATCCACCACACATCACCACAAAACCTTTATTCGTGGTATGGTGGTTAAGAATCACCACTAGCCCGGACGGTTGGCACATTGTGTGTAGTCCATTAGTCTCCCGGAGGTCTCGAGCTCGAATCCTACGGAGTGCAACAAATTTTTGACCCAACCAACATTGACCTCATCTGAGGTGCCACGTGGTGCCCTGTGATTGGGCCACGTGTTGCCTCTAGATTGGACCATACCAAACTAATCATCGCTCAGTCATCTTGTCGAGTCAGCGTCATACGACATGCGTCATGCCTGGAGCCTACCACCTATTGCCACATCATCTGTCAGCCTATCATTCATATTTCCATGTGTCAGACTGTCACTAGGCCACATCATTGTATGGACTGTCATGTCAGCATCCGTACAATCCACGTGTCAAGTCTATACCATGCCAATTCAGCCTCAAAATGCCAAAAATGCTTGACATGTGTCACCACCTGGTGTTGCCACGTCAAAATGCTAATGTCATCTGATGATTTCATGGCGACGTCATGCAGTACGACCTCTGACTGTTGACTTTGACTTTTTTTTGCCAGTTTGGTAAAAAGTTCAGATCGCCATAAATTTCACATACGGTGTCCACTTTCGGAAAAAAAACATACTGTCAGAATTGGCACAACGAGCCCTACGCGATGGTGTTGGTTTTGTCTGATTCCGAGAACTTTGATTTTTAGTCTTTCCTAGATCCATTTTGGATCAGACGAACACATTAAACAACCTCTCACACAACTAGATAAAAGATCAATACACCAATGTTTTACATGGTTAAAACCCTCAAAGAGGGAAACAATCCATGGACACAGTCAACCCAGCCACTTGAGGCAATATATTAATGTAAAAGAAAAAAAATAGTACATAAGATATTCTCACAATCAATCTTCAGCAAATGACCCTCCATGCCCTTTAAATAGAAATCATGGACCAAATAGGCACTAAGCCATGGATCAGTAATCGTTATTATCAAGGAGAATATGAGTTGTTGGATCACTTTATGTCTAGAACATGTTGTGACCATTAGATTACATAACTACAAATGCATACTAAAGAAACATGTTTTTACCTAAGGACACATTAGACCAAGTTGATCTTAACTAACTTCTAAGTGTCTAAATATCTTAACATACCCCCTTAAGAACAATTTGGGATAGGATTGAAGGATTTACAAAAGTGACACATTAGGAGAAGGAAGGAGGAATTAGAGCCTATCCCCTCTTAATGATGAATTCCCAAATTCCTAACATAGATTGAAGTTTGGAAAACTTTTCTTCTATAAGAGATTTTGTGAAAATGTCTACAACTTGATCATTTGTAGGGAAAAAGAGCACTTCAAGAACACGATCTTCAATGAACTTTTTGATGAAGTGCATTTGTAGCTCAATGTGTTGTTACATTGATACTGAACTAGATCTTTGGTGAGCTTGATGGCACTATGATTGTACACCAGAGGGTGGTCTTATGCTACTACTAGAATCCAAATTATGAAAGAAGCAATAGGGATTCTTGAATTGCATTGATTGTTGCTCAATACTCTACTTATATTGAAGAAAGAACAAGAGTCTATTCTTTCTTACAAGCCCAAGTGACAGGTCTAGGACCAAGATTAAAAACATAACCTACAATAGAATTTCAATCATTAGGGTCACCGACCCAATCAGAATTAGTGAAACCAACCAATAAAGGAGTCTCCCCTGAATTGTAATGTATCCCAAACTGAATTGTGCCTTGGATATATCAAAGCAACATTTTTTCTTATTTCTAATGGATCTCATGTGGTGTTTTCATATATTATCGAGCAACAAGAACAACAACAAAGGAAATATCGTGATGGGTATGATTCATATACAAAAGGATACCAACTAACTAATGATACAAAGTGGCATCTACTTTGGGTGTAGTACAAGTGCCAACAAGTTTGACTATGTGTTGGAAGGGAGATTATGTTGGTTTAGAATCATCCATGTGAAAGTGGTGAAGAAGGTTGCATGCATCCTTAGATTGGGAAAGGGAAATTCCTTCCTTGGTTTGCAATACTTGGAGACCAAGGAAATAATGAAAAAAACGTAAGTCTGTCATTTCAAATTTATTATTAAGGCTAGATTTCACATGGGTCAAAAGTTTATGGTTGCTACCAATGAAGGTCATCAACATAAAGAACAAGTATTATGAGATGGCTTCCTACTTTCTTGGTATAGACATCGGGGTTAGAATAAAATCTAGAAAGTCGATATCAAGAAGAAAATTATCCATTTTAGCATACCAAGGTCAAGGAGCTTACTTGATACCATGGAGAGATTTCTTAAGGTGGCACACAAGATTGGAGTCATTTTGAACATATCCAGAAGGTTGTTCCATGTAGATTTCTTCTTGCAAATCCCCATGCAACAAGGTGAATTTAACATCCAACTGATAGACCTCCCATTTGTTGAGGTGAGGAATGGTAATGTTCTCACTCAAGCATTTTTTAATCTCACGGGGCTAGGTGAGATAGGTGGAAATATTACCCTAGGATTATAGCCTATTCAAAAACATCAATCATCCCTCAAGAAATAAGTTCTTGGGCCCAAGGTTATTATCAAAATTGTATGCTTTGTTGTAAAATATATTAAAAAAAATAGAAAAGATGTTTGTAAATGAAATTTATAAGAATTTAAATGAATAAATACAACAACATATATATCTGAAAACCAACAAACCACGAGTCTCAATTGAGAAGAAACCATAAATGATTTTATTAGTGATTTTTCTGAGTTACAACCAAGTTCCTCTTTACAAACCCCTGTGAGGGTTTGGACCAGAATCAAACTTAGAAGTCTAGGATGTAATTTTTAATCATACAAAGACAAATAGTGTTTGAAAGAAAAATACCAAGACTGAAATAAACCAAATAAATCCAGGCTACGAGCTCATCATAGTCTTGACACTAAATAGCCTTAATCAACGCTGAAAATGAATTCATAAATTCTAATCAAACTAAACAGGATTTCAAGATAAATGAATGACCTTCTGAAGCATGTCAAGAGTTTATGCTTCCAAGTCATTTATTCTTTTCCACCTTTAGAGTAATCATTCTATCAACGAGAGGAATTAACTCTCATGAAACTCAAAAAATGAAAGAATAAATATCAAAAATCTCACTTGAAACAAAAGCAAACCTTGTCAAAAGTATCTCTCTCTATTTTCTCATGTCCTCTTTGTCCTTGCTCTTTTCTTTTACTCTTCAAAAGGTAGTTCTCAAGTGGTTCAACTACCCTTTGTTACTAAAATTAAATAATTTTAGTTAATAATAGAACAACTCATTTATGATAAGGATAAATAAAAATAATATATAATAATTAATAGGTGGAGCCCCTATATGTATTTATTTGTTTTATTTTCAATATTCCCTTGTTCCCCCACATTTTATTCAATATATCATGCACACATCATCATAAAAATATATATCACAAGCAACCAAAGTAATCATGCTCCATACTTATAAACACTTGTATCTCCCAAAATACTTTAAAGGAATGATATAAATTTCTCAAAAAATAATCACCATGTCAATTGTCCAAAAATATGTCCCTCGAATGTCAAGCTGAAATGTCATCGTGAAAAATAAAATAAAGTCAAAAATAATATTTCGTGTTTGAAGTAGACTCTCTTTGTCTACTTCCTTCTAATAATGGTGCCCTATGCTTGAGTAAATTTGCATTAGCATATTTCTTCTCTTCAACCTTTGATACTTTTGGGTGCATATCATCAAACGTGATTTTTCTTACACCATCCTCAAGTTTGGCAGGTAAGGACTTGATGGTGTAGGAGGAAGTTTTTGATGAATCTGAATTGACACAAATGGCAAGCCGCTTTCCTCTACTTGGATCTGATTTAATAGATAAGAATTTATAATTATTTCGAAGTTGAACATAATGTACATGTGAGGCAACAAAATCAATAGGTTGAACTGGTAGTTAAGGAGGAGGAGGAGGAGGAAATGGTGGTGACATGGTAGGCCAATTACCTATACCAAAGGGAGGGTTGACAAGCACATTATTCAAGCCATCATTGAATGGGGTCTCATGAGGTTGCATATGGGGTTGTTAAGGAATGTTTACAAAACTTGGGTGAGGTTGAAGAGGAGGTCTAACTGGTTGTTGAGGGGTCTGGAAGGCAGGGTGTACCATGAGGTTTAAATAACCAGATTGAACCAGTTGGTTAAACTCCTTGGAATTTGCATCAAAATGGATGGAAAACCTCATCCTTTTATTTCTACCTCTTTGCCCAAATGCATTGGGCATTCTGCCTATGTTTCCCCTGTTGCCCTTGTTTCTGGAGTGGTTGTTTCCCCTACTAAAGAAACTCATCTAAATATTCACCAATGATCAAATTAGTATACAAAAATCCTAGTATGTTAATCATCAAATACCATTTTGCCTTAAACATTATTTAATAATGGCTCTAAACCGACAAATCAATCAAGCATACCAAGGGAAAAATGAAAGGAAACAAGGGAAACATGGATGAATAACATAAACTACTATTTTCTGTTTGTTGTTCAAAATATTATTCAAACTATAAAACTTTATTATACTACCACTAATCTTATTGAACATGGGAAAGTGAATGTAAATTGAATTATAATGATAAGGAATAATGAAAAGAGGACTTATAATTCATGGAAAATGAAATAGATGACAATAATGCATGATAATGTTCATAATCCATTTAATTTATGCTTACAACTTATCCCATTTTCAATCTGGACAAAGTTCATATCTACATGACCTATAAACCATTGCATGTTATCTTTTATGCATATTAGTACATCCCATAATTCACTTAAATCACAAACTGTTTAAGGACCATGTGTACCAATCTGCCAACAAAATTCTTCTTTTAAAGTTCTTTTCTATTTATATAACAAGGGGGGAGGAGGGGATTTATGAAATTAAATGAAATATGCTTCAAGAATTTGGGAATAATTAATGGAAAATGATATACTACGAGAGGGTGTAGTCTTGTTATAAAAAGAAGAATAACTTTTAAAAATGCATATCAAACTTCCATTCCTTTTAATCATTGGGTTCAAATCCAATTTTGGGCCAACACCCAACAGATGATACAGGTTAAGATATCATTGTATACAAGCTATTTAAAACTCAATTACCACAGTATAGGTGTGGGTTCAAAATCGAGAAAGTCAAGATTTAACAAAGCAATGCACCTGACTTTCATGCTCATGGACAAAACATTGCTTGGTTCTATGACATATGAGGGAAGGTACAACTCGTACGAACTTCTCAACTCAATCAAAAACCATACCTTATATTTCCATGAGTTCAAAACCCATATCAACCAAACCTTTGTATATCATGAGAAAAGCAAACATCTTGTAAACACCCATTCAAAGATCCAAACAGTCATTTAAGAAGTCGTGGGTTCAAAACTGACTTCGACTACCTCATGAATTATTCACATATAAACTTTAAAACCCATCATTTGACCAGGACCAAGGGTCGACTTCATTCATCGTTGGCATAACTCATATTTTAATCAAAATGAGTTGTGTGCAACATGGGTGTGGGTTTGAAACTTAAAATAACCAAAACCCAACATGATTCTCAGCTGGTCATAACCAAAATGAACAATTTGACCACAATATCCGCCATTCGAATATCCACTAAGGTTGCAGGTTCAAAACCCAGAATGAAAACAATAACCAAGAACCAAACCTAAGTCTCATACTTATCAACAAAATTCAAATGCTTGGTTTTGAAAGTTACAAACAGCTTGTATAAACCCTCGAATCATTTCAAAACAATCATATTTTTTGTTCGAGTCTAAAATCAAAGTCAACCAAAACCTTCATTGGTAAGGAAACAAATTATGTTCATCCACTCACAATTTTGTTGAAGTGACGGATTCAAACCCAATCCAGCTTCAATAATTGGCAAAGCATTTAAATGTTGGTCAAAACTTGCTCAAATAAACCAAGACTAGTGCATATAAATTTTCCAACTAAGAACTTTAAAAAAACACGGTACCCATGTCAAATAAGGACTAGTAAGGTTCAAAACCAAGCTTCTCTTTAGAAAGCGAAGGATTTTGAAAGTATACATACGAGACAACAAGCGACCATTACAAAAACTCAAATCTTGGTCTCATTTCACAGTTTAAGCAGATGGGTTTCTCTTAAACAATTATGAATGATAAATGGAAAGTGAAATAATGCATGGAGTGAAGAAAACAATTATCACAAAGCAACCACTTCAAAAACCCTTGAACCATTAATTAATTTATTTAGAGCAAAAAAACAAGGAAAAGAGCAGCATACCCAAAACTAGTCAAGAACAGAGCCATTGATAAACTATTATTGTGTAAAATATATGCAAGTGATGCTTAACAAGTTGATATTTGCATCCCTAGACTTGAGTTCCTTTTATACTAGTGATGACGGGCGAAAACGGTTTCCAGAACTACTATGAGTTGAGCTTCCATACCAAGCTCGAGCTATGCCTTCTCCACAACAACAACCAAACTAAATGAACAATGCCCAAGGCAGAAAGGAGGGTGGTATAAATGGGACTCTGGGATTAATTTCCCATGTCCTTGCAAAATTAATTGCATGTTCATCCCATCACGTCGGGTTCAAAACAAAACTCCCACATACATGCCACATAACATCTCAAACAATTCGCATGAGCCACAATATGTCATACTAACCAATCACAGGTTGAAACTAGATGTTAAGTAAGCACACAACCACACGCTATAACAAATCTTTAATCATGGCCATTGTTACTTGTCACTTCACAATAATGGTTAATCATATGAACAGGTTAGGGTTTAACCAATTTCATTTGCAAATTAAACCATATACCCTATATCACATATATAATAACCCATACTTTTGACCAATAACAATATATGTGCCTCATATATGTTAAACCCAACTCAAGCCTTTTGTCAATAGACTTGAAACTTATATCATTTCAAAACTTAATCTTTGTTGTCATATAGAACCAAAATAGATTATAATATTGACATGATTCATCGTAGCTTTATGGCAAGGTCATTGTATATGCTTGAGAAAAACCTTCTTACACACACACACACATCATGGCTTATCTTTATTGTAATTGCATGTCAAACTTTTAGTTCATGTGCCTTGAGTTTGTAAACACACACAAGAAAAATGGCTTGTGTTTTATGCATAATCATGGAATAGTGTAGTTCACATAGCTTTCATAAACTATGTCAACAAGCTGGAAAACTGATGTAGGAAATGATCATTGTTATGTATCAAAATTGAAACGCATCCAACCATCAAATTATGTCAAGAATCGTGACTTTTAAACTTTCATAGGAATACCATTGATGCATATGTGTGTGTGTGTGTGGGAAATACTTGAAATAAACTTTTATGTGTTTTCTCCTATGGGACCCCACTTATTAATATTATGTCATAGTATAAGTGAATAGGCCTTGCAATCATTTTCATGATTTTATAATAGGTGACGAGATTTTGATTCAACACCATTTATGTGAGGCGGGAAGGGATAGAACAAAACGAATGAAATTCATTTTGGCTATAGGAGAAATGTTTCATTATAGTCAATTCCTTCAACTTGAGAGGATCCTTTAGCAACTAATCGGGCCTTAAGTCTTTCAACACTTCCATCTATTGCACACATAGTTCTATAAACCCATTTACCTCTGACAAGTTTTCTTCTTTCAAAAGAGGTACAAGATCTAAAGTATTGTTCCCCATCAAGGAACAATATTCTTCATTCATTGTTGTGTCCTAATCTAGATGGCTAGAAGCGTCTACAAATGTTTATGGATCACAAGTCTCTAAAACTTGATCCAAAATAGAGGGGGCTCATTGGAACTATGAACTTGTATGATGTTGATATGTAGGTTCACCAACAATATCACCAGTTGCTCTGCATGTTGAACATACACATATGGGAAGTGGTGGTGTTGGTGCATGTTCATGTTCAATGGACTTAACTAGAGGAAGGTGAGCATATGGAGGTGGATTTTCATCCTCACTGCCATAATCTAAAGAAGAAACCAGAATAGGATCGCCGACAAAAAAATTGGGAAGCGAAGATGGCATAGATGTCGAAGATGGTTTGTAGGCTGAAGATGGCAGAAATGTTGAATTAGGATCAAAGGTCGAGAGATTTTCATCAAACTTAACATATCTTCTAATAATTATTTTATTGGAATGAAGTTGAAGAAGTCTATAACTTTTTACATCTTTAGAATATTCAACAAAAATGCACTTCTCACTTTTAGGTTGTAATGCTTTCCTTTTTTCATCAAGAATGTGAGTCCAGGCTTCACTACCAAACACACAAAAGTGGCTTACATCTGGTTCAATTTTACTTCATGCTTCTTCCGGTGTTGTATTTTTTAAAGTCTTTGTGGGAGTGTGATTTACTATGTAATTGGCACAATTAATTTTAATTCATTTTACGATGTATTAAATAAATTTCAATGGTATAATGTTAATAAATTTAGTTCAACTACTTATTAATGAAAAATCATTTTCACACAATTATATTAGGTTTTAACCTTATTCTTCAAGGCACAAGGAATGAGCAATCAACTCACTAAGAGTAAACATATCAGAAAGTCGAATTTGAATCTGGATGAGAAAGATAACAACTTTACTTCGCAACCACACTAATTACACTCAATTAACCATATTTATTGTTAATGTATCTTTATAATCTCAACATTTATCTAAACATAATAATAATTACATTAAAAATATTTTTTAGGATTTAAAAAAAATACAAAAGCTTATTACAATCTTAAATAGATAGTTCCTAAAAATTAACAAATATAATTAGCAAACTACTAAAATCTTCTATTGACGTAATGTTTTTTAACTCTCTTCTATTTTTTTAGGTGTACCATCGAGAAGATAATTTACTCCATTCTACTCCAAGATTGATCAAAATACGTATTCCCTAATAACCAAAATAGCTATCTCAACCCCTCCATTCTTAATTTGAAGGGTTGTCATGATCATTCAAAGGTCAAGTATATGGCAAATCATTTATATATGCATCTCCAATGTTCATTTGGAAAAAGGATAATTATAATATCTTTTAACCCATGTCCCACCTTTAAATATTGGTATACATGAAAAAAACATTTATTTGGGTGTCCAATAGGTTTAAAATTGCAGATTTGAAACGACTTATAATAGATTTTTAGGGCTTCTATAATTTGGGGCACATGGAGGTAATAGAATCCATCCTTGGTTGCAAAACAACATTATCTCAGGGTTTATACACCGAGTTTCACGATTGAGACAAATCTATTCATTATTGGATCCAATGCCAAGTATAGACAAGTCTATTACACATATTCACTGCATTTCAAAACCTCATTTACATAATAACTTTACATTACTTATAAATATAAGTTTAGTTTGTTTGGTTACATACTTTGAATTTTATTAGTGTAATTGGTTGACTTCGAACTTTATGTAGGAGGTCTTCGATCATTTCCTACCTTTATTGTATGTCTCATTTCATGTTCTTAAAAAGTTAAGTACCATAATCAATGCTAATAAATTTACACTAATACCATTCACAAAAGGCAAGAAAGTACTAAAGAGAGGTTTATTTATAACATAACATATATGTGTATACATATAACTTTTTTGAAAATACAAATTTTAATATAGTGGAGTTAAGATTTGTGCTCAATGATTTCCATCTTAACTTTCTATCCCAAATTGAATTTTGTACCTGGTTTGTTATCTCTTTTCAAAGGGTTTCTAGCTAATTAACACATGCCATTGATATTTTGCTTGGTCCAAATTTTATTTGAATTCTATTTTATATGGATTGATAGTTTTTTTTTACTTTGCTCTAAGGTCTAATATTACCCATAAAAAGTTCTAACTAAAAGGTTAAATGGGTTCTTGATATATTCCATTGGAATAGTTCGTCACAACAGATCTTACAATATACTGAAATATTACACTATGCAAACTAATTTTCCTTGGATCTCGGTTTAATTAATCACTAGCTTTGCTTGAATTTATAAAATAGCAAAAAATATGAAAATGAAAGGAATGAGCAAAAGAACACACCATCCACACATAGATGAACACAAGATATATCTTGGGAAACCCAATACGAGAGAAAACCTAGCTAGAAGGTGAGGCCTATCCTCTACTCTCTTTTATTCAGTTATAGAAATGCAAATATAATGAAAGAGACACTCATTATGGAGTTGTCTTTGGCAATGTGGCCTATATTGATGCTACATAATATTTTCCTCCTATGTTATGCTCTCAAAATGCCACTTCTAGTTGCTCTACTCAACTATGGGACAAGTACAATGCTAAAGAATCAAACCCTTTCTCATCCCAATGGCCCAATGTTTAACATAGCATGATAGTCATCTAGGGTTAGGGTTTTGACTTCCTCAACCCTCAAATTAGTGATCAGGTTTGGACATTCTAGAATGTTCTTGAATTTCCACACATGGCCAACCCCATATGTGTCAGTAATGGGCGCTAATGTGGCATCCACTCATACCATGGTGGTCAACAAGGTAGGTCAACTTGCGAGAGGCATAAATTTTGCATACGAGCTATGATTGAGGCGATTTTTGCACCATTGGAAAGGTATTGGTGTGTAGATAAATTTCAAGGGTGTGCATACATGTTTTGAATGTTGTAACCCCTAAAAATGTCATTTAATGCCACAAAATGGTTCCATAAGGTTCTGAAACCCAATTTTTCAAACTAGGACCTGCCACTGAAATGGCCCTACAAGCTGATTCCTCCAATTTTTTCCACCCAGAAAGTACCAAGATAGATGAAAAATTATATGGTGATCTAATATGGATCATACCTCTCCATTTAGAGAGGCTTTTGGTCCCCAAAAACTTTGTTGAATGAGGTGAGGAAATTTTCCCCCTACCTTCTCCCCATAGTACCATTTTACTTTGCCTATAAGTTTTCCTTTCAACCCAATCTACCAAAGGTCATGTTACCCGTTTCTTCTAGTTCTAGACTTCCTTTGCAAAAATGTGTCCTCTCCCAACTCTACCTGAGCATCTGGTGTTAAGTCCTCTATGGTGGGTAGGACCTGCTCCTCCTCCTGATCCAACATGGAAGGCTCATATAGTTTCAAATTATCCACATTCACTATTGAGTAAATGTGCATGTATGTAGGTAGACTGAGTTTGTAGGTGTTATCTCCCTCTTTCTCCAATACCTCAAAAGGGCCATACCATAGAGCCTTGATCTTCTTATGAGGACCCTGTAGTCTTTCCTTGTTCAATTGTAACCAAACTTTGTCTCCCACTTTGAATGACTTCTTGGTTTTATGATGATCATGTCTCACTTTATACTTTTCCAGTGACTTCTTCAACATCTCCTACACTTGCAAATGGATCTCTCTAATCTTTTCAAGAAATTTCTTGACGTTCAACGCTTGTCCTGTGATGTCTTCCCCCACTCCTCCTTAATGTCCATAAGCAACATCCAAGGGAGAAGGTGTAAAATATCCAAGCAAATTTCAAAAGGGGACTTACCAATAGAAGTGTGGATTTATTTGTTATAAGAGTGCTCAATATAGATCATATTTTCATCTTAGGTCTTCCAATGGTTATAATTGTAACCCCTCAAAAGTTGTATGAAAGTCCTATTGACTAGTTATGTGTTCCCACCTGTTTGTGGATGGAATGTTGTAGTTATGTTCAACTTTGTGTCCATCTTCTCCCAAAGTGTAGTCCAAAAGGCACTGAGAAATCTGATATCTCTATCTAATATGATGCTCCTTGGTATCCCAAAGTGCACATAGACTTGTTCAAATAACATGTGTGTTGCTTCCTATCCTTTGGTGGTCTTTTTACAAGGCATACAGATGCACATCTTGTTGAACCCGTCAACTACCACAAAAATATTGTCATGTCCCTTCTTGGTTGTTGGTAAACCACCCACAAAATCCATGGAAATGATTTCCCAAGGTCAAGTGGGTACAATTTAGGGATGGTATAGACCTTGCTTCCTATTATTGGACTTGTTGATACAACAAAGTATGCATCCTCCAATATACAATGTTACATCTTCTTGCATTATGAGCTAATACACATACCTTTTTTATGCAACCTTGGAGGTGTGAGCCTCTCAAATAAATTGCAATCTTTCACCTATAGGAACACAAATCTTGTATAGCTTGTAGAGTAACCCATTCTAGAGATTATAGTTAGCCTTTCTATCATTTTCATCAACATGAATTTACCCCTATAAGTATTGAAACACCTCTTTGAAGTCCTCATCTTCTATGTATGCCTCTTTATATGCATCATGAGTAAAAGGATCCATGTGCATAAGAGTTTCGAAAGTTGTAATCTTGGTTGTGGGTGGCCTTGAAAGCATGTATGCCAACTTATTAGTGTGTCCCTTCTTATACTTGATGACTAGATGAAATTGTTGCAAAAACCCCATCCATTTGTAATGTCTAGTTTGTTGAAGCTTAGTCTGGTCCTGCAAATGCTACATTGGCTGGTGATTTGTGTGGATAATGGTTTCCTTGCCCATCATATAGTTCTTCCACTTCTTAACAATTTGAACCAGGGCATAAAGTTCTTTATCATAGGTAAGGTAGTTTAATAATCCCCCTGAAACATATCTGAATGATATCATATTAGCTTACCTCCTTGCATCAAAATTGCTCCCATAACATACCCACTTGCATTTGTCTCCACTCTAAAGGACTTCTGCAAGTTAGGAAATGTGAGAACTAGTGCTTGACTAATATTTTGCTTTATCTCGTCAAAATCTTTTTGTTGATTATTTCCCCACTGGTTGTTATGGCATGGAGTAGTGTAGCTACAACTGAAAAATATTCTATGAACTTCCATAGGTACAATGTTTCCCCAACAAAGCTTCTAACTTTAGTGACATTAGTAGGAACCAACCATTTTATGATTATCTCCATCTTTGCGGGAACTATATTGAGCTTCCCTCCATATATCACATACCCAAAATACACCAATGATTGTTGAGAAAACTCACATTTCTTGAGGTTAGTTAGCAGCTAGTACTTTTTTAAAGTCTCTAACACTTACATAAGATGTGAAATGTGCTCCTCCCAGGTAGAGCTATAAACCAATATATCATCCAAAGACACTATAACAAATGAATCTAAATATGGGTACAATACATCATTCATCAATCTCATAAATGTAGTTGGTGCATTACATGAGATGTGAAATGTGCTCCTCCAAGGTAGAGCTATAAACCAATATATCATCCAAATACACTATAAAAAACGGATCTAAATATGGGTACAATACATCATTCATCAATCTCATAAATGCAATTAGTGCATTACATAAACCAAATAGCATGACCAACCATTCATACAAACCTTGCCTTGTCTTGAAGGTGGTATTCCATGTGTCTTCTTCTTTGACACATACTTGGTGGTATCTCGATTTGAGATCCAACTTGGTGAAGTGCTTGGCATGTTGCAATTGGTCTAACAGATCATCGATCTTGGGCAGAGGGTATCGATTCTTGAGTGTAATCTTGTTCAAAGCTTTGTATTCGATACACATTCACTAAGTTCCATCATTCTTGGGTACTATGATGATAGGTGTGTTGGGTATGTGTTATATTCTTTGCATGTGTGTGTGTGTGTGGGTGCGTCAGATACGACAATTGCGTCTGACAATCCCCTCACCTAGAGCTCTCCCGTGTGTGTCGGGTGCTTTCCTAAGGGGGTCCCAGGGGGGGCAAATATACCCCCCCCCCGGGTTACGCGTAGCGTTTAGCACCGGGTGGTAGCTCGGGGCAGCGCCCCGAATTTTTTTTTGGGCGGTTTTTGCTATTTTTAGCGGATTTGTAAATTAATCCCGGATTAAGGGATTAGGGTTTTGGTATCTACGAAATACATAAAAACATTGTATATATTGTATGGCGAATGGTGAAATTCGATATAATGAAAATAAGAAAGGTTTTCCCGGTTGAGGGTTTCCGGTATAAAAGCTCTGTGTACTCTGTGTATGAGCCATTGATTAATTTCTGTATTGCTTAAGAATCTATTTGCATTGCTTTACTTCGCAGGTTTAAAACTTACATGTGGTATCAGAGCTCGTTTTTGGCTTCAGAGGGATGCCTTTGTTGTTGAGGGTTTGGCTCGGTCTTGATAGATCAAGTTTATCTTGGGTCTATGATAAACCTGGATTTAGTGGGAGATTTTGCAGTGGAGATTCGAGTAAACAAAGAGGAATGGCGAGCTCATCTAGAATCGAGATA